>VSMD01073233.1:0-155009 GCA_008750895.1 Mirza zaza
ACCCTTTCCTCTCCTCCTCTCTCCTGTGGCTGGGGAAGGGGTTGCTGGGCAATGATGTGACTGGAGGCAGAAAGGAAATGAGGGAATGAGAGAGGAACCAGAGACTGCCATTATTTCATTCCAATTCTTGGGGTCTTTAATTTTATAACATTGTCTTTATTTGGGGTCAGAAAGGGCAAAATTGGTGGTGTTTATTCCAGTGATTTCCGGCCCCGATGCTTAACACCCCCGGGGTTTCTTCTTGGTTCCGTAGCTGTTGCAAAATTATAAAAAATATCCAGAAACCAAAACCAGCTAACAGTGTCTAAAACTCAACTATGATTTACTCTGAGTAACTGTGTACAGTCTGACTGCGCGCTACCGTCGTGGGTTGTTGTGAAAGTAAATGAGGGATGACAGGCTGCTTCATCTCCAAGGTGGTTGGGAGGCACTGGTGAAGGCAACTGAAAAGAAAAAAGACAAAACTATTAAAGAGCTTTTGCAGCAAGTCAAGGAGTGAGTAACACATATGGGGACCTGAGGATGCGGTATACCCATGGAAGGGGGAACAGGCAAATATCATGTTTGCCATAGCAGATATCACCTGCACCCTTCGCAGGTGTGCTGTTCCGAGACATCCCCTCAGCACTTCTGGTTGTGGTTTTACCTTTCTGTACAGAAAACCTTCCATAAGTAACAAGCATGTAGCTGACTCCCAAGTGAACATTCCAATTGACAGTCAGCTAGGTCCCAACACACATTAAATTTCAATTTCCCTGGTTAATTGGGGCTAATTGCAAGCCTGAAAGATAGATTAATTAAGAATTAATTTAAATTAAGAAAGAAAGAAATTAAAAGCTAGGAACCCCAAATTAAAATGGCAGTATCACCAAGTTGTTTATCGTAAGATACATAGCATCTCTCTTCAAGAAAATATGTCAAATTCAGCTTATTAAACACCACATATGCACAGAGGTGTTGGGGCTGAAGATGGAGGGGGAGAGGGTGGAGGGCAGTGGTGAAATTCCTTCTACCCACCTGCTATGCTGCCTTATAGAGAAATGGTGAATAGACGTGCTTTCAAGTCTTTAGTTATGGAAACCTATAACGGGGGAAATAAAACACTGACTGAATTAATTTGAGCAGCTGCCTAGGAATGCCTTAAGAGAAGCATCAGATTAGTTAAATTCTGGGTTTCCTTTCAAATTCCAAGTCCTTATGATATGCTCTGGGTTTGGGCTCAGCTGTTTTTGATGGTCACTGCCTGATTAAGCAAGCAGCCACCGGGTGTCACTGCTGTTCTACCATGGGAGGGCTGGGCTCGGAAAGGCTCCTGTTATAAGGTGATGTTGCCCTATAGACGCTTTTGCAGTGCTTTTTTTGCACTTTGTGTATCTTCCTCTGCCTCTATGTCAATATAAATCATTATGGTTAGCTGGAAAGTTAGGTAACAGGGAGGTGTATTTAAAAAGTTTCATTCTAACTATTCTAATAGCTAACAAGGCTATTTGCTTTGATAGCTAAATATATCCATGAAGCCGCATGCATCTACAGATCCTAGGGAAGGAATTCATGTCAGGTTAGGAACTGACACTTTGGACACTAGGGTTTTCTAGATTGACAGATTGACAATCTTTCTTCCTGAGCTTCTCCACCATAGTTTTAGTCAGTCTTCAAATTCGTCACATCAGATTCTCATTCCGATCTGTCGGTGGCCTGTAGGGAATAATTTTTCAGTGGTGCTAAGGCCTTGGCAAAATTGCAGAAATCTTCTTTCCTTCATTTATTCACTGAAGATGTCCTGCATGTCAGGTGTGGTTCCAAAGTGGAGGCTCGAAGTCCCTAGTCCAAGACAGTGGATGTTCTGTGGGGGATGACAGGAAAAATGTAAACAAATGATGGACATCATTAGTTAATAGACCTAAAGTTCTATGAAGCACATATGATGCAGTCATGGGGACAGATGGTCACAGGAAGCCTCCCTGAGCAGGTGAAGTTGGAGGTTAGCTTGGAATTACAGCAAGCTGGTTGAGAGTCACAGAGCTGAGGACATCATGTAAAAGGACCACAGGCAGGAATGAGCAAAAGGTGGCAAAGGCAGGCTGATACGCCCATATCATCACATTTTTCTTTCCTGCCTTCTCCCTGGATGCATAGAATCTGCCATGGGTACCTATGGAAGTTCCTCTCTTGCAGAGCTCCATTCTTTATCATCAGCTTCACCCCATTAAAACATCAAGTCACAGACTCATAGGGCTCATTGGACTCTGAGCCCAGCTAGTTCAACCTCTGTCCTGGGCTTGGATCCCCTCCCCCTGCCCTGTGGAGCGCCCACCCATGTCACGCTGGACTCCATGTTGTAGGCACTCATACAAATCGACAGTGGCTTCCTCCTTTGTGTTGGGCTGAATTTTTATTCTTTTAAGATTAAGAATGAGGTCAAAGGGTCAGGATCCAATAGACTGAGAGAGTATTCAAAGGGTCTGTCTTCTGCTCCTTCACTTTTTGTGCTACGTAATTTAGCATTACTTGGAAGAACTTGATCTTTTGCTTAGAAGATAAATATTTTCCACAATCTTCAGTAGATTGTTTACCCCTCCCCATGAGGCTTAAAGAGGAAGGGAGAAGGGGTCTCTTCTGGGAGGCTCCTTCAAATGGAAAAAAATTCTGAGACCTTCTCTTATTTCTGTGGAGCAGAAATAATTGTGTTGTGTCAATCTGGTCAAGTTTTCTCATCTCACCTAAGGCTGGTCCCCTGTGCTGGTTCTGTCTGTTGCTTCATTAACAGAGCTGCCTGGCACAATTTTTGGAAAGAGAAAGAGATTCCTTAAAGGGATTTAGCAACATTACACATTCCATTTGTTGTAGTACATGAAGTTTGTCTTCTCAAAAGCTTCAACAGATAGTTTTTGGTGAAATTTTAGAGTAGACACTGGTCAAAATATGCTCATGCTGTTTTTTCCCCACCCAAAGAGGAAAATAATGAATGTGTGACCGGAGTTAGGGGTTTCTGGGACCATGCAGAGGAATGTGACCAAGCATCCCCCGGAAGACCCCCTGTTGTGTGGAGCGTTATCCTGGAGGGAGCTGCCCCATGGCTGCTTTCCCAACCCTACAGCCACATCGTCAGGTGGGAGCTCACGGTCCTGAGTTGGGGACACACCCGTCCTCCACCCCAGCTCATCCTCCGTGCTCTCAGGGTTGGGCTCTTCTCTGGCTTGCTTTGCTGTTCTACCAGAGTGTTCTCAGTGCATGCAGTAGGTTTTCATTAAACATTCACTAAAATGAGGTGAAACTCCAGCTTCTCTCCTAACGTTAATTCAGCCAACATCCTGTAGGTTTATGACAGCCACACACTGTGCTAAGGGAATTTGTGTGTCATTTAACTCCCTCTGAGCAAGGCATTTCCCTCCTTTCACAGATGAGTGTGGGGCTGAGAAAGTCACAGCTGGGAGAGGGCCGGAGTTCAAACTCAGGCCTCTGCACTCCAGCTGTTCTATTCTTCCGTCTCATGCTGGTGCGACTTCAATTTATTATAAATTGACTGTTCTAAATATTAATAAATTGCTCCTTGCTGAAGGGTTATTTTTTTCCTACTAGCACGTATGTAAATATTTTTGAAGCTTAATTTCAGGATTGGCATTGACCTCTGCAAAAATACTTCTTGTTAGTTTTGGCCAAATATTATGACCTTCAAGGTGTTTTTAATTCTGACTCTACTTTGCAAAGTCTCATTTGTCCTTGTCAGCTTTGTCAGTTACCAAAGAGATGAGAGTATCTCCTGTATTTTCATTCAAGTTGTTAGTGATGACCGATGATCATGCCCTAGGAAGGTACCAACTAACACCCGCTTATCAGTTTGTTTGGGCTCTTAAATCAATCACAGCATGTCCATGTGGGGTGTCTTGGTAACTTATAAGCCTAAGAATTTTGCCACCAAAAGAAAATGACTTTGTATTGACGTGGACCATTTATGGTGACTCTATCAACACGGATGCTGCCAGGATGCAGCCCAGTGTAGGGGGGGCAGAGGGCACAGAGATGCTCGAGCAAGGACTTCTTCGGCATGCTCTTCTCCCCTCTCCAGTGCCAAGATCGTTCTCTTTAGGGATATAAAAACAAAGAAGGAATTAATTAGTCCTTTCATTTTCTTAAGCATAATCAGTATTCTCAATCAATCACTCTTACTCATCTTTTTCTTTAAATATCCTGTGAGTCAAAGGTGTGTTGCTGCTGGTAGTTACTGATAGACTCCTTGGTAATAATGGTCGTTACCGAGCACTTACATACACTGCGTCTTGTGCGGAGCGCTTGAGATCTCATTTAATTCTCCTGACAACCCTGTGGAGTCCTTTGGAATTTATTATCGCCGCTATCGAGGCTTATAGATGTTAGGTGACTCTCGGAGTCACAGAGTGAGAGCTGGAGTCAGGATCCACACGTGTGCAGTGTGGTGACAGTCTTTCAGTCGGGTCCCCGTAGCTTTCTCCCACTCTCTGATGGCTCATCTCTTGCTCTTGCCTTTTTATCTGTGAGCAGATCTGAGCTCAAGCTCAGACAGGTCTCCAAGAGCAGAGAGCCAACTTGCTTCTCTCTGAAAAGCATAGGGTCTATTTTTTAATATCTGTCCTGATTTCGATTTCTTGGCTTACGCGCTAACTTGGCAGAGTCCCTCTGCCCTGATATTTCTATTGCTTCCTTTCTGGTCACAGCCAGGCGGAGAGCAGCCGTCCCCGCCCTGCCTTCCTTGCCCTTCCGCGTCTACAGTGATCAGCTGGGCAACATCACGCCTGGCTCTGGTGCTCTGCTCTGAATGCAATTAGGGTTTCAGGCAGATGTCCAGTAAACACGCTCCAGCTAAAAATGCAAATGCCTCTCCTAGGGATCACTGTCGTTTTAAGATCAGCTAAATACCGTGGTCGCTATCTAAGTGGTGGAGAGTGTGTGTGCTGGGCTCGCAGGGTGGGGCGTCTGCCCGGCTCCCTGGCTGCCTCACACTTCCCAGCCTATGTGCACGCACAGGAAAGGCAGCAGCACCTTGGCATCCCTGCTTCTGATAATTTGCAGTGTGAGCCTGAGCAAAGCCTGAGCTGAAAGGTGCCACTTTCGCTTTGAACAGGAATAACACGTGATGCTTCCAACCAAGCAAAACTGTTATCTTTCTTTTCTTATTCCCTTTCCCACCTCCTGCTCCCACCTGCTTTCAAACAGGTGTTTGTGAAACAGGAAAAACTGAGCATAATAAGACTTTAAAAAGATAACTAGTAAAACTTGGAAAAGCGGAGAAAAGGAGCGAAAGCAAATACGCTGCTGGGCTGTTGCCTCGTGAGCTGAGTGTGGAGCGTGTGCGTGACGGGCGTGGGATTCTCCCCATTTAGTAAAAAGAGATGTAAGAAGTTTCAGGACAGATATTTTTGTCCTGGAACTAAATTCTAAGAATTGCACTGGGTATGACCTTGCATGGTGCCGTTGCACGCTGCATTAGAAAATAAGACAGAGACTCCACAGCAAATGCAGGACTGCCCCTGGGCCGGTCTGGGCTGGCGCTCAGGAAAAGCCAGCAGCAGCTCCTCTGGCGCTGGGTGTGGATTCACGCCTTCTTCATAGAGCATTCCCCGCAGGTGCTCATTTTATGGAACTGATCAAGGAGGAGCTGCTGTAACAAAATCAACGGGTGGATACCCACATCTCACCCCCAGCCGCCCCCTGAGAGCTCCCTCTCCATCCAGGGAAAGCATGTTCGAAAACAGTGGCATTAAGGACAACATAACCAAGGTGTGTTTGCGCCATGCAACTCCCATGTGAAAAAGGGGCTTGTTGGCAAATTAGTTATGAAAACACTTAACATTCTCTCTTAAAAGATTCAAAATGCCCATTAACATACTAGAGCATTTTAGCCATCGGTGATGATTAATTTTGCCAGTTAACTGGCTAGGCTGACAGTGCACAGATATTTGGTCTAATATTATTCTAAATATCCCTGTGAAAGTATTTTTAGATGAGATTAAGAGTTAAATCGGTGACTTTGAGCAAAGCAGATGACCTGCCATCATGTGCATGGGCCTTACTCGATCAGCTGAAGGCCATAAGAGAAAACAAACTGAGGTCCCCAGGGAGAAGGGATTTTGCCTTCAGATGGCCTTCAGACCCAAGCTGCCATGTCAGCTCCTCCCTGGGTCCCCACCCTGGTGGCCCACTGAGCAGATTTTGGGCTTGTCAGCCCCCACGACTGCATGAGCCAGTTCCTTAAAATAGATCTTTCTCTGAATATATGTGTTAATATAAGTCATGTGTCCTTCCACAGCAGGGATATGTTCTGAGAAATGTATGATTAGGTGGTTTTGTCGTTTGTGAACACCACAGAGTACACTGCTTACACAGAGCTGGATGGTGGGGCCGACCACACACCTGGGCTGTGTGGTGCAGCCTGTGCTGCTGGGCTGGAGACCTGTGCAGCATGTACTGTGCTAAACACAAGGCAATAGTGACACGGTGTATTCGTGTATCTTGACATAGAAAAGGTAAAAACACCGTATGGGAGCTAAAAATGGTACACCTGTATAAGGCGCTTACCATGGAAGTGGTCCTGGGTGAGTCAGGGAGTGAGTGGCGCGTGGATGCACAGGCCTCGGACACCGCTGTGCGCTGTGTGTGCACTTCATAAACATGGGACGCTTAGGCTGCACTAAATTTATAGAAACGTATTTCCCTCCTTCAGTGATGAATTAACCTTAGCTTATTGTAACTTTTTTACTTTATAAACTTTAAAAAACTTTTGAACTCTTTTGTAATAACAGTTTAAAACAAAAAATAATCATACAGCTGTACAAAAATACTTTCTTTATCTCTTTATTCTATATGCTTTTTTCTATTTAAATTTTTTTTTTTTTTTTTACTTTTTAAAACATTTTAAAACTTTTTTGTCAGAAATCAAGACACACACACATACTTTAGCCTGGGCCTACACAGGGTCAGAGTCACTGTCTTCACCTCCACTTCTTGTCCCACTAGAGGGTCTTCACGGGCAATAACACCCATGGGGCTGTCATCTCCTGTGATAACAATGCCTTTTCTGGAACATCTCCTGAAGGACCTGCCTTAGGCTGTTTTATGTCACCTTTTTAAAATATAGGAGGAATGCACTCTAACATAATGGTAAAACATGTAGTATAGTAAATACATAATTAAGTAACATAGGCATTTATTATCATTATCAAATATTATGTACTGTACACAATTGTATGTGTTAGAATTTCATACAACTGACAACACGGTAGGTTTGTCTACACCAGCATCACCACAAACACATGAGTAATGCACAGCTCCCTCATCGCTAGGAGACAGGAATTTTTCAGTGTCATTATAATTGTATGGAATCACCATCGTACATGCAGTTCGTCATTATGCACTGTATGTCAAGATTTCAGTCAGCCAGGACTGAGTGTACAATGATGGTCCCGTAAGAAGATTATAATACTGTATTGTTACTATACCTTTTCTATGTTTAGATATATTTAGATACACAAATGCTTACCACTGTGTTACAATTGCCTACAGTATGGCAACATGCTATACAGGTGTGCAGCCTAGCGGCTGTGGGCTATCCCATATAGCCCAGATGTGCAGCAGGCTCTACCGTCTGGGTGTGTGCACATACAATCTATATTGTGATGTCCGCACAGTGGTGGAATCATCTCATGACTCATTTCTCAGAATGTGTCCCCATAGCTAAATGATGCATGACTGTAGTTATACACACACAGCCTTGTGGTTCTGTTTCTCTGGAGCACCCTGACTAACACACCCTTCTATCTCTTAATAATTTTTTTGGCATTTTATGCCATATGCAATCATCTGATGAGTTCCACCTGCTCTCAGGGCGGGTACACAATAGCTCCTCTTCACTGAGGCCTCACTTGGCCTGAATGTGTCACAGCAGTCACACTCATCAAGAGTATACACATGGAACAGGGAGTATGGTTTTTGTTTCAGTTTGCTTTGTAATCTGACATATTATAAAGGTCATTAACTGAAAGTTGTGTCCAAGTGAAGCGGCAAAAGCCTTTGATTAAAACGTGGTACAAAATGCCAACAAACAAGATAATAATACAAGTTGTCCTTAGTGCCTCCTTCGGAGTTTATTTGCTTTTTCTTTAAAAATAAATAACATTTTGGTAATTCTTTTTTCAATCTGGACATGGAGGAGGTAAAAATATCAATTGCACACTGATAACAGTGAAAAGAGGAAGCTGATAAGCTGAAAGCAAAGGGTAAGACTTAATACCAAAGAAGCCACAAACGTTAACCATGAGGGCAGCTTCCGGCGTGGGGGCGGGGCGGGTGAGCGTCCGGGGCGAGCCCTGCAGAGAGCAGAGGGAGGAGGATTTGGGAACAGTGCTCCGAACCCTCAGGCCAGGGCAGGTGGCACAAAAGTCAGAGGATGCTGCGCACATCAGGAGCATTTCCGTTCCTGACATTGAAACTAGAGCCACGGGCGGCTCCGTGCGCGCCAGACAGTCCCCAGCGGGTTAGGAAACGCGCTCCTGGGCGCCTCCTCCTTGGGGAAGCTCTGGGTCTGGGTGCCAGAGCCCGAGGCGGCCTGGCTGTCCTCACTTCTGATCTTCGCACTTTGAAACAGGTTCTCTCTAGCGCCCTGGCCCTCGCTGTGTCTGGAAGGTGTGATCGGGAAATCCTTCGCCTCCTGCTGACATTTCCTGAGGATGAAAAGTCTTGGCTCGCCACAAAGGAGCTCTGTGGTCTGCCGGGGTCAAAAGTGTTTCCTCTGATTGTGTTGATGAGTCGGAACCTGAACTTGCGGACTTTCATTTACAAGGTACGGTGCGCCGGCCAGGGGCAGCCTGGCTTCGTGCAGGGCGGCGGCTGCGCGTCTGTGCGAGGAGTAGCGCGGAGGCCGTGGCACCGGGTCACTCTGTGGCAGCCTCGGCTAATCTCTCCTGTCACCTGTTTGCTGATCCTGGGGTGGAGTTCAAAGAAGCTTTGCTGGAACAAAGACATTCCGGGGAGTGCTCAGGAGACATTCCGGGGGCTCTTGGAAGCAGCACATCCGCGCGTTTGGCACAGCCCTGCTGCCGGTCTCCAAACTCAACGCGCAGGACCAGCAGCAAGGAACACCCCCGCCCCGGCGCCAGGTGCGCCCTTGTCCTTACAGAGCACCTTCCTGGAGCGTGTTTGGGAGGCCTGGGATTGTGTGTGAACATCCTGAGCTGCAGAATCAGGAGCCGCTCCCACCCGCTGTGCCCTGGCCCAGCAGTATGGAGGGCCGGCGCTGCCCGGCCCTGCCCGGAGACGGCGCCGGGGTTGGGTGGCGCGGCCACCCACGGTGCTGCGTGTGCTGGTCTGGCCTCGCGACAGCACTCCCACACACAGCGGGGCGAGTGTGCGCAGGCTGGAGGAATCTGCAGACGATAGCGTTTGCAGGAAAGACTTGAAAGTGGAAGGCGAGTGGGAGTTGGGGCAAGCCTGGGTCCGACCCTTCCCGCACGGCTCGCGTCCGGGCAACCCAGTTCCCAACTTGGTCTTCTGCTCTCGGGCTGCCACTTCCGGAAGTTCCTCCTCTTGCTAGCCTCCACTGTTTGAATCCTTACTCGCACTTTTAGAAACTTCATTTCCTATGCCTAGAGATCAGTCTTGCTCCAAGTCCCGCTGTTTCTCCTTTAGGGATGTATTTCACAGCATCTGGGTGAAATCACGCTGCCTCAGAGGGTTTGCAGTGTGGCGAGGTGGCTGCAGGCGCTCAGCGGAGTGAGACGAAAAAGACGTGGACTTGGGAGGAGCTGCAGCTGCCCTCGAGTCCCCACACGGTTGCCGTCAGTGCTGCGGGGCGCCCCATCTCCGAGCAGCATCTTGTATTTAATCAACGTTCACAGAGCCCCGCACAAGGGAGGGGCCTGATGAACAGGAGCTGTTGTCCAGGAGCACAGTCCTGGGGTTAGGAAAGGGTGGATTTGCCATTCCAGCCATTCGTGGCCTCCTTCCCTTCTGTTACTCCAAGATTCCAGTGGGTAAATGTTGGATCTCTCTCTCACTCTCTGTCTCTCTGACACGCGCGCACACACACGTTCCAGGAATAAATATTCATTTTCAGGACTAATACATTTTAAACCCATAAGGAGGAGGATAAACATTTCCTAAGTAATTTGCAAGCCCACCTCTGCTCGGTATAACTAATACTTCCAGCCAACAGGAAGAACGGTTTTGTTCTGTGTTTGCTCCTGGCCGCCCCTTTTGTAACTTTACAATACACCTTGGGGGAAACAAAGCTCCACTGGTGAGTGGATATTTTAGTGGCCACTCTGTCATGTGCCCAAAGGCCACCAATTGGAAATGAGTACTTGGGGCCCATGTAATTACTGCGACAAGGGCCGTCATCTGTGCCCAGATTCCTTTGGAGGATGACAGTGGGTTGGACTCAGTCTCCCAGACATGATGCAAATGACACCACCATAAATAACAACAGCTCCCGTTCATCAGGCCCTCCCGTGTGCAGGGCTCTATGAATGCTGATTAAATACAAGATGCTGCTCGGACATGGGGCGTCCCGCAGCACTGACGGGCAACCATGTGGGGATTCGAGGGCATCTGCAGCTGGCTCCCAAGTCCACGTCTTTTTTGTTTCACTTGGCTGACAATGAATTCCTGAAGCCTTCTGCAAAACATGATTTGCCACATTAGTTCAGGACATTCGTCTGTTCTGGGGGTATTGCTACTGAATCCACCATTAGTCAGGGGGCGCTGTGTGCCATTTCTAAAGGGCAGCCGTGATTAGAAAGGTGAGTAGAAAAAGTGTCCATAACCACATGCCATTTCTCCCACTTGAGTTGTCCCTGTGGTCTGAACGGACGGAGCAACGTGGTTACCAGTGAAGTGCGCCTGCGAAGGATCGCAGGGCTCTGAGTGTCAGTGCTGAGCCAGCAGCTAAGTGGCAGGGGCAGAACCCTAAAGAGCAAAAGTAAGACACAGTGACAACTGGGTTCCTCCACACCAGTCTGGAAAATCAAAAATTTAGTATGTGAATGACATAGGAAGGAGATTCACTGCGATTTCTCCCACCCCTCGGAAAAAGCTGGCGTTTGCTCATATAGCCAGCCATTCATCCAACAAATACTTATTGAGAGACTGATGTTTGAGGATGCTGTTCTATCCCTGGTAGCTCCATAAATGATCAAGACAGGAAAAACCCCTGCCTCCGTGGGATTTACAGTCTAGAGCTGAGAACATGCAAATAAGTAAAATGCATAGCGTCTCAGGTGGTGATAGCACAAGTAGGTTGCAAAGGGCACTGATATTTTTAAAGAACTGGGTTAAATTCAGAGCCCTGAATCTTTCTAACTGTGAGACCCCAGGAAGCCCTTGAATCCCTTTGGGCCTCAGCGTTGCCACCCACAGAACAATCACTGTGAGAAACGGCCCCGGGCACCAAGGAGACTGAAGTGACCTGTGAACCTTACGACACAGTCAGCAGCAGAGAAGTGTAAACTGTCTCACATATAAGCCTGGCTTTATTTTGAGCCTCTTCTCAAATTTCCACCTTGGTCACCTCAAAGATACAAAGGAGTATTTTGAAAATGGTTTGAATTTGAACTATAGATCACATTTGTATCTGGTTTACATTTTAACAATACTGGAACAATTTAGTGTGCTCCAAAAAACTGAACTATGTCTACTCCATAAAGATTTTTATATTGTACAACAAAGATGTCTCTGAAGTACGAGAGAACATAACATCCAATAACCAAGTTTTCACTGCTCATATGATGCGCTTGAGAGTAAACATACACTGTTGGTTATTTCATGTTGTTTCTGTTGTTTCTTTTCTCCTTTAAGACTCTGATACCTTCTGAAGCAAATAGTTTGCTCAACTCCCTGTTGGATGTAGTCTCCAGCCTCAGCTTGTTGCTTGCCAAAGGCCAGCACGTCTTTGAATACCTTCCCGAATTCTTTCACACGTTGAAACTCACTGCCTTACTGGATATGCCGGACTTTCAACAGGTGTGTGTTTGATCTTTGCCACTGGGGAAATATTTGAACTTACTCTCTCTTTGTATTGGTTCCTTTTTGCTGTTATTTATCTTCCCACACCTAAAACTTTCATTAGACAACAAAATGCAGGACCTTTTAATGTCTCTGGAGGCAATGGCATGGCAAAGAGCAAGTCCTGGCTTCTCCCTGAAAACTGGATCAAAGACATAGTGCAGATCCACATTCCACTGATGGAGAGATTGGGATAGTTCGTGCATTGTTTATGAAGTAAAAAATTACTAACTCAATTATTAGCAAAAATGAGATTTCAAGGGCCTGCTTAACTTAATTTGGAAAACAAATTGCTTTCCAAAACCTTAAAACATTTATTTACATACAAATAATTGGTTTACAAATTATAGATCATTTGCTGCAAATGCAAATACGAACTTGAATTAGGTTAGTGGCTTGATATTCATTTTTGCTTGAATTCGCTTTGCCTGGGATGGAACTGATGGGCACAGACGAGGAGCGGTGTGGGGTTATCTAGTGTGGGAGGTGTAGGGTGAGCCAGACAGCAATGTCCTCAGAGCTGCCTTGGAGTCAGAATGTCAGTTAGTCCATCAGCTGTTGGGCAATTTGGAATACTGTCAGATATCCGGGTAATTTGGCAGTATAGACACCCGTTAAGATTATTAGTAATAATTTGTCTGAGTTAGTGATATTTTATGGATTAATAATTTATTACTAGACAGACAAAAGAACTTGTTAGTGTGTGTGTGTGTGTGTGTGACATTTTTCTCTTCTACCAGGTGTGTTGGCCAGAAAAATCTTTGTAGGGATTTGAATGGTATCCCAAGGGCAGAAAAGTCTAACGCAGAGTTTTCATTCTTTTGAGTTGTCGAACATCTTGTACGTTCAGTTGCAGGAGGGTCTCGAATTTCGGAAGTGAGCAAGGGAATTGCTTTAAGTCACTATGTAATTGCAATTTATTTTTAAAAATTTTCTCAGGATTCACAAAATGTCCAGGCCAGAAGTTCAGCCTTTGGTTCTTTCCAGTCTGTGATAAAGATGATTTGCAAGGACCATGCATCATTCCTTAGCAATTCTAACATGTTCATTAATTTGCCCAGAGTTAACGAACTCTTGGAAGATGACAAAGAAAAATTCAACATTCCTGAAGATTCAAGTAAGACAGTAGTAATCTATATTTGCTTGGGTTCATTTGTATCTTGATAATTATTTCTACTGTATACCAGATATTCTGTCTGTATAGACAGCTGGTATGTGTTGGTATAGAATCCTCTGCCTCCACCTCCTTACCTTCATCCCTCTTCATTTTAAGGTCTCAAAATGCTCAAATGGCAGTTGGCTTTGGAAGGACCTAGTGCCCGTGAGGACTGACTAATCCTCTCACCTGTGTCACCAAGGAACTGGGCTAGAAACATCTAACACCCCTGAAACTCCAGCCCCTTTGGTTTCCCCGGCTAACCAAAGTCAGTGAGGGTCCAGGCACAAAGACCACCAGCACCATATGGGTCCTTGCAAAATGGCCGTATCAGATAACAAAGAGAACTGGTCTGTGGCTGGCTCCAGATTTGCTGTTTATCAATCTCAGGTGCAAATGAACGTGGATTGATAAGTGATTTTCTGGCCTCATTTTAAGTGAATAAATTTTATTAGAAAGGCAGAGAAAACATACTGGTAAGGATTTGGGGTCTGGACAGTTCAGCTGGACAAGTTGTGCGTTTTTAGTCACATTATTTTATGTGTCTGAATCACGTTGGTCTCACCTCTGACAAGGAAACTGTAGCTTATAACCGTGTTGTGCAGAGCAGTGGCGATGAGGAGTGTTAGCAGCTTAGCATAACCTAAATGTATTCTAAGTATACTCGTTTTCTATCTTGCAGGACAAATTGCCACACACTTAGTGGCTTAAGACAACATACATTTATCATCTCGTAATTTCTGGAGGTCAGCATTTGGGCACTGGTTAGCTGGTTCTGTGCTAGGGACCTCACAAGGCTGTAATGAGGGTGCTGGCCAGGGCTGGGGTCTCATCAGAGGCTCAGGTTGTTGTGTTGTTGGTAGAATTCTTTTCCCTGAAGCTGTAGAACTCCTGGGGGCTGCGTCTTCAAGACCAGCAGGAATATCTCTCTGACTCTGAGGCTTCCAATGTTTTTTAAAGGGTTTACCTGATTGCTCAGCCTTTTGCTTAATTCCAAGTAAACTGATTAAGAGATCTTATTTAGGCTGGGTGCGGTGGCTCGCACCTGTAATCTTAGCACTCTGGGAGGCTGAGGTGGGCGGATTGCTCAAGGTCAAGAGTTCGAAACCAGCCTGAGTAAGAGTGAGACCCTGTCTCTACTAAAAAAATAGAAAGAAATTAATTGGCCAACTAAAAATATATAGTAAATATTAGCCAGGCATGGTGGTGCATGCCTGTAGTGCCAGCTACTCGGGAGACTGAGGCAGGAGGATCGCTTGAGCCCAGGAGTTTGAGGTTGCTGTGAGCTAGGCTGACGCCATGACACTCTAGCCTGGGCAATAGAGTAACACTCTGTCTCAAAAAAAAGAAAAAAAAAGACAAAAAAGACCTTATTTACATCTTCAATATTCTTTCACCTTGGTTGTAAAACCCAATCATGGATGTGGCAGGTTCTGTCTGCACCCAGGGCAGGAAATCATACAAGGCTTAAACTCCAGGGATCCTTTTAGAATTCTGCCTACCACACCCAAGATCTATTTTTATATACTTTGTGCCTGGAATGGAGCTGAGGACAGAGGTGCTGATGGGACCGGGGAAGGAAGGAGCATGGGATTCTCTAACAGCTGGAGGTGAGGATGAGCAGCCAGGTAACAGTGTTTTCAGGTCTTCCAGAGAGGCAGTCTGTCAGCATGTTCACCAGCTGGTGCACAATTTGGATGGCTGTCAAATATCAGGTGATTTGGTAGTATAAACACACATTAAGGCTATTAATATTTAATTATTTTTGTTGTCTTTTTTCCTAATCCTCATTTTCTCTTCTTTTTTTGCATTTGGGATTCTTGAGGATTATTTATTTGTGCATCCAATCCGGTAATCCATCCGTCTATTTATTCATCCATCTACCCTTCCATCCACCCAGTCATTCAGCTGACATTGAGGGCCAGTCCTTTCACAGCTTTTATTTCAAATGGTTGACATATATACTTGGCAGACAATATTAGCACCCCATTTTTCAAATGACATGATAGAAGCTCAGAGAAGGTTAAGTGACTTGCCCAAGTTCACACAGGTCACAAGTGGCAGATGTTAAGATTCCTGGATTTAAATTTTTAGTTCTGTACATGTAATGATTATGTCTTACAATAAAAATTGCTCCTGTCTATATTAAGCTTGCTATTTAAGAGTGAGTTGTTAAATTACAGTAACAAGTAACCTCTATAAATTAGTGCTTTAAAATTTATTGTGTGATCATGCTCTTAATTTATATTTTAGGGAATTATTTCTATTAATTTCATTGTCAAATAAAAATAACTTTTTGTCTTTTCAAATGGAGAATTTGGGAAGATGAAATTAAGAGTTAAAATAATCATAACAGTACTCTCCATACCTTGAGTATAATGAATCACGATATTGAAGCTAACATAATACTTCCATTTTAAATGTTCTCTTTATGGGTAAAGAACTAGTTATACTGAAGTATTCCTCACTAGCTTACAAGCTCATATTTGGTCCTAATCGCTGCAGTAATGAAAGCTCTACCTTCATCAGGTACCTACTGATTTTGTTAAATAAATCTTTAATCGAAACCAACTCTAGCATCACAACGATGATGAGAGCCACTGAGAGGAATTAAAGGTTTGAGTGAAAATAAGGCAACTACTTATCAAAAGTAGTAAGTTTGAAAGTTAGTACTAGTGAACCTTACTTTGATGCATTGTTGCATTAAAGAAAATTTAGTAGTAACTTGTAAAGCTGATTTTATTAAAAATCTTAATTCTGGTCTCAATATTATGACTGTTGCAATGAGAATTTTCTTGATTAAAAACCAAATTTATTTATGTTTTTAAATTTTTAATTTTTTTTCTTTTCTTTTTCCCCCCCTTTTTGCCTGTGTCATAAGGGAAGAGGAATTATTTCTTGAGTGTTCATTAAGCGTTACACACTTAACATATATCATGCCTCTTTATACTCATAGCAGGCCGGAAAAAGATGGATTTATCCACTTCTTCCATTTGTACAAATGGAGATTTTGTCAAGTTTAAAAAATTTTCCCAAGGTCAAAACTCATAACATCAATATGGGAACTGAAGCCCAACTTTCCTGTTTTGATAACTCATATCCATGTAATAATAACAATTATAATGAAAATAGAAATAAAAATAATACTTAAATTTACTATGTTTTAAGTAGTTTATTTATTTCAGGAAATTATGAGGGTACAAACATTTTGGTTACATGTTATGACTTTGCCACACCCAAACCATGATTTTCAGTGTGCCTTTTCCCCCACAATGCTCACCGTGTCCGTTAGTTGTGAGTTTACCCACCCCCAACCTCCTAATCCCTGGAGAATATTACTACCATGTGAGCACCATAGTGTTGTGCAGTTAGTGCCAATTTCATGGCGAGTCACGTGGAGCCTCTTCTTCCATTCTTCTGATACCTTACTTCGGAGGATGGGCTCAAGCTCTATCTAGGAAAATATAAGAGATGCTAAATCACCTTCGTTTCTTATAATTGAGTAATATTCCATTGTATACATATACCATATTTTAATAATCCACTCATGAATTGACCAGCACTTGGGTTGTTTCCCAAATTTATTTTTTTAATTACCATTTTCATTTTCAAATATTTATGTCATCATGTGGTACTCTTCTTGACATCTTAGTTTGAAAGCGTGAGTCATGCTTTCCTTTCTGTGAAATCATTCAAGTGAACACAGTAACACGAAGCTTCTCATGAGACAAGAGCTGCTGAAGACTGCAACAAGGAAAAATATTCTTGGTTTACTCCCCAAGTTCAGAGTTATGTCAGGAGAAATACATCTAAGTCATTCATTGATAACAAGGTATCCTGGATACCTTGGGCATTCCATAATACTTTTGTTCTTTCTTTTTGTGACAGCACCGTTTTGCTTGAAGCTTTATCAGGAAATTCTACAGTCTCCAAATGGTGCTTTGGTATGGTCCTTCCTAAAACCTGTATTACATGGAAAAATACTATACACACCAGACACTCCAGAGATTAACAATGTCATTCAAAAGGTAAGTGCAAATGAATCATAGAGAATACACATGCATTTTACCAGGAAGATATCTTTTAAAATATTTAACATAATTATTACATGCCTTGGATTACATAAAAGTGTTCCTGTGTTAATTACAATTCATTTTGGCCTGAGTTATTTTTTTCCTGTTACTGGTGTTAAATATGGATTTGCTGAGTCCTTCTTTTAGAGGACACTTTGGAGGCTGGGGGTGTCATTTAGAATAACTAATGCAGTGAACTTACAGAGCTCTAATATTAAAAGTCGAGGACAATTAGAGAGGAGGACTGTTTGGAATAGCTCCAGGAAAACTTCGAGAACAAATGCTAATCTGTGTTGCTTGGTGCATCTGGCAACTAAGAAAGAATCCGACGTGGCGCATGCAAACTGATGTATGAACGGTTAGGATTTGGTAATTATGTTTTGAATTGGTGGCGAGGCTTTGCTCGAGAGGAATAGGCCAAAGCAGTTTACCCAGGAGGGATTTAGACCTGTGTGGTTCACCTGTTCTCCCTTTCTTGTACTGTTTGACTTCTTCAATCTGTTTACTGCAGACTTATTAGTAGTAGTATTTGCAGTTTCTTTTTAATGATTAGGTTGTATTTTCTTATCTGTGGGTGGCTTATGAGCCTGTAGGTACCTCGAAATGGGACATTTTACCAAGGACATGGAAATAATTTGGTCTTACTTTCAAACACTGCAAAGAAGGTACCTGTTCTATCAATAATAAACTCTCGATCTTTAAATAGTATGAACAACTTAAAAGCTAACAGCAGTGTGGAATCGCATGAGCTATGAAGTCATTTTTGATCAAACTCACTTTTACAAGTTTTGTGCTCCTGCCCCTACAGTTGCTGTGTGAAGTCAGATGTGTCCTGGCCTCACCCTCCTGGTGAGGAACTGTGGGCTGAGGGGGAGCAGGGAGCTGAGGGTCTTGGCTCTACCCCTGGTCATCTTATCGGGTTGTCAGAATTGTCAGAATGTAACCTCTGAGAGTGGCATCTTCTATTCAGTGTAAGGGCTGTGTTGAGTCCAGCTGGCTGTGTTTTTCAGCAGTTGCCTCCTCTTTATGGCCACATAGTCTTCCGTGGTGTGGATGCACAGTTTGTCCCTCCATCCACCTGCTGAAGGGCATCTGGGTTTTTTCCAGTCTCTAGTGATTATCAATAGAGCTGTGATCATACCTTTATCACTACCTGCTGTCTTCTCATTGATTTAGTGGCTTACTTGCTATTGTTTGTCTCCTGCTGTCATGGGAGCCCCATGAGGGGCAGGAGCTTGTGTGTCTTCCTGACCTCCATCCCCAGGGCCCCATTTTCTAATGCTGGGAATACAGTCAGCAAGTGGTTGTTGAATAAGTTAAAGAACAGCGAGTATCTGGCTCTTGTACCCAATTGAGTCACAGATGTTCCTGTATTAAATAAACCAGGAACAGAATAAACCAAGTGCCGAGCCCTCTGTCCCTTCCTGGAGTCCAGGGGCCCCTCTGCCACGGCTGCAGCTGTGCCTTGCAGTGGGGCAGCAATAGTTGTGTCTTAGTCTAGCAGTTTCCTGTGAGTCGCCTTTCCCACCTCACCACTTAGCTCAGGGCTGCATTCACCCTGGCCTATTCTCAGTGGTGTTTATAACTTTGTTTTTTTTTTTTTTTCTTTTTTTAATCTTGAGAGTGTCCCTTTGGAAGGGTATTTGCTGAAAGTCTGGACTCACAATGGATGACGTTAGTCTCCCTTCACGCCCAGCGCCCGCCGTTCTGTGTATGGGAGCTTCGGCCTCACAGCCGCCGTCCCAGGGCTGCAGCCTGGAGACCGCCGCTCAGGTGGCGTGCTGGGCTTTTTAGGGTCGTGGCTATTTTAGGAATTTCATAGAAAATGATTCTATATCACAGCTTTATTTTAAATTCAAAATTTTAAAATAGGCTATGAATTTTTTTGTGATTATAGGGCATATTATTATATGTCAATATCATGAATAATATCTATTACTGTGGTATGACATGTTGTGCTATATTCTGCAGTGTGACAATTAGTATGATAATCTCTGCTTTTGAGGGGCTGACCCTCAGTGGGAAAGAGAAGAGGAACAGCTAAGGAAATGACTTACATGTGATGTGACAAAAGAGGCGTGTGATGCAGCAGGGGCGCAACTCGTCTCCCTGGGAAGAAGGATGGGAAGAATGCCTGGCAGGGGTGTGTAGGCCCTGGGGGTGGAGGGGGGAGAGGTGCACTTTGGCAGAGGTGGGGGAAGGGATGCAGCCCGCGTGTGCGGTCTGAGAAGGATGCGAATTTTGGAAGAATCACCAAAGATTTCACTGGTCCTTGCTTAGCCCCTTCTTAAATTCCGTGGGCAGTCATAAGTAGTAAGAGCTGGTATCTTCTTTACTTCCACGGCTGAAGAGCGTGCATGCAGGTGTCCTGCTTTTGTGCGTACATCGCTGACTTGACGGCAGCGTACCTGGGACGAAGGATCCTAGCAGTGGCCGCGGCTGTTTAGTTTCACGGAAATTGGCTCTAGTCCTTAGACCCGTGGTCTAACGTCCGCACAGCTGGGAGGTGCCTGCAGCTTTGCGACCGGGTTATGTGCAGCAGTGTCATCTGCAGTGTCGGAGTGACCCGCGCTATAAATCATTTACTGCTTGGTCTTTCTGTTACTTCCTGTTAGGTGGACACATATGAAGTTGCCATTTTTGCAGGAAAACGAACCTATAAAAACTGGCAGTTTCATGTCGGCCAGCTTCGACAGCGAGGGCTGCCCGCAGCAGCAGGCGGCGTGGCGCGAGAAAGGCGTGTGAGCAGCGGGGCCGGCGCCCCTTTCCTAACTCCGTGACCTGGGCCGACGGCTGTCCCCGCAGGACTCTTTCCTCCGACTGTGAAATGGGGCTTGAGGGAGATCCGTGGTTTTCAGTCATGGGGAGACACTATTCACGAGGGGCTCCCCTGCCAAGCCCGCCGCCAGGGCTCCGCTGCCCCTCGCTGGGGACACGTGCCCCGCACCCGCCGCCCCTGCGGAGCTGCGTGACCTCCCGCAGCCTCCAAAGCAGCACAGGTTGAGCACTGTCATGGCCTGGAAAGAAATGATGGCTAAAATCTCTAGTTAAAAGATAAACTTGGGCACATGGACATTTTAATGAGTTTCAATTTGAGCGTCCAGCTATTCATGGAATAAACAGCGCTGACTGCAAGCGGGCGGCCTCCGCTGTGCGCTGGGCTGGGGGAGGAGCAAGACAGAAACTTTTCTAAGCATTTGTGGAAGCAAGACGGAGAAAATATTATGTATTTGATTGCTCAAGTGCAAAGTCCTTAGAAGTTACTTGGAGGTTATAAGCTTAAGTGTTGTTTTATTGTTTGCATCCAATTTGCTTACCTATGAACCCGAGGTGGCGTAGGAGGCTTAGCCTAGTGACCTCCCAATTAATTATTTTAACGGGAGTAACTTCGCTCCTGCTCTGAGGGTGTCAGACTCGATATTTGTGAAGGAGGTGATGGTATTTCCATGTTATTAGTCAAGAGATTCCAACGCATCAGTATGCTCTTTTTATTTAATAAGTCAGAATTGTGTTTGGTTTTGGCCCCAGGCTGATGTAAAAATTGAAAAACCATGTGTAGGCCCAATGTGAGCTTGAAGAGAGATTATAAAAGTAAAAAAATAAGATAAAAAATCAGATTGTTCCCAGGAATAAGTAGCATGCCAGAATGACATTGTGAGTGGAGTCATCAGCTTGTTCTAGTCTCCGCTGCACAACATAGTTTAGTTTGAGCTTTTGCTTGGTAAGTGTAAGCCCCTGACAAAAGACCGTCCGCTGTCTCCCCTTGGCCACCTATCTGCACTGTCATGCTCAGTTTCCTCCTTTTAACACTGGGCTACATAATAACTATCTTGCAGTGCTGTTTGAAGGATTGGAAAAAATATCAGAAATAATATTTAGAAAACAGTAAATGAATGCAGTTTGGGATCTTCTCCTCTAAAAATGTTATTCCTGGAAAGGCATTCTGCCTTCGTTGCTGCAGGGGGGTTGGGAGGGCAGATGTCACCTTAGCAAGAAGGAAGAGGTAGTGACCAGTGGTCCTAGCCAGGGTGGGTTGGAGTGACTGCCCACTGGAGGACTCATGGAAATATCTGGAAACATTCTTAGTGTCACAAGTAGGAGGCGCTGTTGGCACGTAGAGGGATGCTGCTAAATGTCCTCCAATTCACAGGACAACGCCCACCCTACAAAGGGTTATCTGGCCCAGAATGTCAATGGTGCTGAGGTCGAGAAACTCCAGCATAAGGGGTGCACAGTGGCAGACAGGGCGGAGGAGTGGGTCACAGGAAGAGAGGGATAAACGCAGAGGAAGCTGGTGGTCAGGTGTGTCCTGGCTTCACCCTCCTGGCAAGGAGCTGTGGGCTGAGGGGGAGCCGGGAGCTGAGGGTCTTGGCTCTACCCCTGGTCATCTTACCAGCTTGTCAGAATTGTTAGAATATAACTTTTGAGAGTGGTGTCTTTTACTCAGTGTAAGGGCTGCGATTCATGAGGGGGTTGTGTTTTTCAGCAGTTGCCTCCTCTTTATGGCCACGTAGTCTTCCGTGGTGTGGACGCACAGTTTGTCCCTCCGTCCACCTGCTGAAGGGCATCTGGGTTTTTTCCAGTCTCTGGTGATTATCCATAGAGCTGTGATCATACCTTTATTACTACTTGCGGTCGCCTCATTGATTTAGGGGCTTACTTGCTGTTGTTTGTCTCCTGCTGTCATGGGAGCCCCATGAGGGGCAGGAGCTTGTGTGTCTTCCTGACCTCCATCCCCGGGGCCTAGAAAATGCTGGGAATACAGTCAGCAAGTGGTTGTCGAATAAGTTAAAGAACAGTGAGTGTCTGGCTCTTATACTCAATTGAGTCAAAGATGTTCCTGTATTAAATAAGCCAGGAACAGAATAAACCAAGTGCTGAGCCCTCTGTCCCTTTCTGGAGTCCAGGGGCCCCTCTGTCACGGCTGCAGCTGAGCCTTGCAGTGGGGAAGCAATAGTTTGGTCTGAGTTCAGCAGTGGGAAGCTGAGAGGGGTCTCTGTGGTCATTAACCTCATTTATTGACCTCGGGCCATACACCTTACATGGGTTATCTCATTTATTACTCACAACCACCACGGAGATAGGTACTAATATCATTCCCTGTCTATAGATAGGGAATCTGAAGCTAAGAGAGGAAAAGTTAACTTACCCCAAGTCACACAGCCAGCAAGTGGTGGAGCTGGAATCCAGGCCAAGTCCATTCGTTCGAAGTCTTTGACATACTGCCTGTATCAGTTTGCTAGGGCTGCCATAGCAAAGTGCCACAGACTGGGTGGCTTAAACAACAGACATTTATTTTTAGCACCATTCTGGAGGGTGGGAGTCTGAGACCAAGGTGTGGGCAGGCTGGTTTCTCCTGTGGCCTCTCTCCTTGGCTTGCAGATGGCTGTCCTCTCCCTGTGTCCTCACGTGGCCTTCCCTCTGTGTGTCTGTGTCCTCAGCTCCTCTCCTCTTAGGCACCAGTCCGACTGGATTATGGCCCACCCCAATGACCTCATTTTAACTTAATTGCCTCTTTAAATAGGATCTTTAAAAACCCTATTTCCAAATACAGTCACATTCTGGGGCGCTGAGGGTTCCGACTTCGGCATATACATTTTGGGAGGACACAATTCAGCCCACAACACTGCCTCTTCTAAATTGTCTTTTACCACTTGAAAATGGAAATAATTGGAGCCATCTATGAAACTGGCAAAGCCTGTCCTTATGGCTCTGCAGCTGGCTATGGAATCGCAGTGAAAACAGTAACCCAAGGGAGGCCAGTTTGCTAATTACTGCATGAGCATAGGGCCGAATGCTAAAAAAAGACAAGCAGGAGGCTCACAGAAACCAGCCACAGGTCACTCCTCAGCAGCCACCTGCCCTTGGGCCCAGTGAACCTCAGGCACCTGTGACTCATGGCGTGCTCACTGGGGCAGGGTCCAGTCTCGCTCGTCTGTGCAAACTGCAGCGCCAACACGGCGATGCACAGTGTGTGCTCACAGGAAGCCGTTGCATGGCACTGGTGTATGGCGATTTTTGTTTCAAGGCCAGTTTGAGGAGGACAAGATATGGTTCAAATTGCTCTCCTAATTAAAACTTTTCCCTAAAAATTGAGCTAAGTGTTACTTCCACTGTCACTTTGGTCATTAGAGGCTTCCTCTGTCAGAGAACCAAGAATGTCTCTTTTGTTCTGACAATAGTTGGCTCCAAAGTCACTGAAGCAGACGTTAGACAGGCCTGTCCGTGGGGGAGCAGGTGGGGGGCTACTAATTTGCGTCCAAGCAAGTTTCTGCAGACTGAGGATGACTTGCAGCTGGCGGCAGGAAAGGTGATCTGTGATGGCCGAATTCTAGTTCTCCCTGTGGCCCAGGTGCTCTCTGTCTATAGGGCTTTGTGCTGGGTTCGTGAGCCAAGGAGTGAGAGCCAGGGAGCTCCCTGTCCACCAAACCCTCCTGGTGACTGTGGTTACCCCGTGGATGCTGTGCAGAGCCCTACCTCAGATGAGGCGTCAAAGCACTGGCATCCCTCCCTCAACCTCCCCCAAGCCCCAGGATTACTTCCTGTGGCTTCCCACCTTTGCCAACTCCACATCCCAATAGTTTCTTTTTTATTTATTTTTAAAAAGTATCAGCTTATGTTTAAAGCTGTAGTTTTTGGCACTTAAGTGGTCTTGACATATGTAAGAAATTTCATTCCCTTCTCTTCTTAGTTCTTTTCCATGGCATCTGCATTGTTGCTATTTTCCAAGCACATTGTCCATTTTGTTGTTAGTTCATGTTATCAGTCAGGGTCCAAGCAGAAAAGAGAAAACAAGCCATATTTAATATAAATAATTATTACTTTAGGAAGGTATTGGAGCCAGGCATGGTGGCTCATGTGCCTGTAATCCTAGCACTCTGGGAGGCCGAGGTGGGAGGATCACTTGAGGTCAGGAATTTAAGACCAGCCCAAGCAAGAGTGAGACCCCTTCTCTACTAAAAATAGAAAGAATAGCCAGGCGTGGTGGCATGTGCACCTGTAGTCCCACTTACTTGGGAGGCTGAGGTAAGAGAACAGCTTGAGCCCAGGAGTTTGAGGTTGCTGTGAGCTAGGTTGATGCCACGGCACTCTAGCCTGGGCAACAGACTGAGACTCTGTTGCAAAAAGAAAAAAGGAAAAGAAAGGTATTAGAGTAACAGGGGCTGGTTAGAACAGTAAAGAGAACTCTGAAGAGTGCAGCAATGGCGGATGCAGGGAGCAGCTCCTGTCCCCAGTGCTGGGGCCGAGCACCCACAGAAGCAGCGAAACTAGCCCCAGCCCCCCATCCGAGCTTGCTATCCAGACCTCACTGGAGAGAGCACAGCTGTGGACCACTGGACGGTGGAGAAAGCCACTGAGGTGCCACTTGGTGGTTCTTGCTGGGATCTGCACTCTGGGTGCTGGGAGAAGTTCTGTATTCCTTAACTATGCAAAGCTAGAAAAGAACATGCCTGGGGAAGTCACCCAAGGGGACATATTGCACCAGCAGTATTCCTGGGAAACCATTCTTTGGGATGCTATGGGTGTTGCCCATGGGACGGTGCTATGCTTGCTGCGCTCACTGCGCTCAAATGAGCTGGAGGAGGAGCTAGGTAAGGGGGAATGTAGGGGCTCACTCGGTGGCAGCCTGTCAGAAGCAGCACACCAGAATCAGGAAGAGAAAATCCTTCCCCCTTTATTGTCCTTTCAGCGCCCTCTACTGGCAAAGCTTAACATTATGTCAGCTGGTAAAAGAGAACGATTCTTTTATTTATTTTTATTATTTTAGCATATCATGGGGGTGCAAGTGTTAAAGTTATGTATATTGCCCATCCCTCCTTCCCTCGAGACAGAGCCTCAGGCATGACCATCCCCCAAAGCTTCACATCTCACTCATTGTGTTTGTATATACTCATCTCCTCCTCCCCCTCCCACCTGCCTGACACCCGATAAATGTTATTCCTATATGTCCACTGAAGAATAGATCCATTAATACCAAAGCGATACAAGTAGATCTACCATTTGATCCAGCAATTCCACTACTGGGCATCTACCCAAAAGATCAAAAGTCACTTTGTGAAAAAGACACCTGCACTCGAATGTTTATAGCAGCACAATTCACAATTGCAAAGTTGTGGAAACAACCCAAGTGCCCATTAATTCATGAGTGGATTAATAAAATGTGGTATATGTATACCATGGAATACTACTCAGCTTTAAGAAACAATGGTGATATAGCACCTCTTGTATTTTCCTGGATAGAGCTGGAACCCATTCTACTAACTGAAGTATCTCAAGAATGGAAAAACCAGCACCACATGTACTCACCAGCAAATTGGTATTAAAAGAGAATGATTAAAAGGCCCATCTTTCATATTGCAGAGCAGGCAATGAAGGGCTGTTATAATATTGTGAGTTACAAGATGATAAATTAATAACTGGCACAGCCTGTTGTAAGTTGGTTTCTTTACTTTAGAAAAATGAGACTATTGAGGTATAAAGAGTTCCTGTCAAACTCATCAGTTCTTGAGTGTAAGCTTTAATTTATCAAACAAATTGAATAGAGGGAGAAGGAGAAATATTGGAGAGGAATTCCTGACAATGCTAAGATCTCATGTTGGTTAGGAATGATAGGAATTAGTAATTGTCATACCCAATTTGCAGGTAAAGAAATGAGTCTTGGGGTAGGTAACCTTGTCAAAATTTCTCCACAGGTGGAAGAGATGGCATTCAAACCTAGGTCTGTTTAACTCCAACACCAATATTGTTTTGATTTTTTTTCTGCTACACTTTACTATATTCTCCAACTAGGGATTCACATATGAATAAAACTCAGTTTCTGCCTCAGGAGAACTGAGGCAGGGATCATGGTGTGACAGAGACCAGAGTCCCAGTGATAGAGGACATGAGGAGACTGCTTCCTGTGGAGGGAGTTGGACCCAAGCTTTAGAGCTGGAATGTCGGGTTACAGTGGTGAGAGACTGGCTTTCAATCTCGTCTCTCTGGTGTAGTGGATTCTGATCAAATCTGGAGCAACAGAGGAGGACAGAGGGGGAGTCTGACATTTGCTCATGGTTCTGGGACTCTAACATTAACAATTCCATTGTCTTAAGTGTACACCGAATCACTCTTTATTGAGCACTCACTTCTACAAGGTTGTTGGAACCATCATGGACAGTTTTCCAAATCCTCTCTCATTTACTTCTTACAAGAATCAGATGGGGTAGTCATTATTAGACCCATTTCACAGATTACAATATTAAGAATTGGGGAGGTTTAGGTATCCAAATTTATTAGCTGGTAAACAGTAGCTCAGGGTTCTTGAAGCCAACTTTGGCATAATCTACAGCACCAAATGGGTTCTTTTCATTGGCCATATTTATAGTGTTAGCTACCACATAGTAAGGATCCTGCACACCAAAGCTTCTTTTACTATCGTCAGTCTGGGATACCAAGTACCTAATTTAAAACATTATCACGTATTTTATAGCTTTGTGTGGCAATGTGTTTCACCCATCCTCAGACCTCTGACTACCTTCAAAGGGACACCTTTGGGAGGACGAGAATTGAGGTCACACAGGTTAAAGATGAGCACAAATTTATTGCTATTGCTATCATTAAATTGACATAATGCCTGCTGATTAACTTGAATAGACATGAAAATCCTTGGCTCTATGATACTTATCAAAGATGAAAAATGCTAGAGAAGTGGAAGCTGCCCAGACCTGGAGTCTACAGAAAGCTACAAGGCTCTGCACGTACGTGGGACTGTTTACATAGCAGAACAACAGTGAAGGGGACTGGTAGGACCTCCAGGCAGGTCAAGGTCAGCCCCAGGGAGCCTTGCAGAGGGAATGGAATTCATCACAATCTGCTTTCTGACTGTAGGCATCTGATCAGTGGTCTGAAAGCAAGTTGTCAGTGGCTCAGCCTGGAGCGAGGCTCCCAGGTAGATGAAAATGCCCAACATGGAACATTTTTATCAAAACTCAGCGAAGTTGCCCAGAGTAGAAGTAATTACATTTTACGAATAGCCCTGTTTGATATAATCCCCTGTAAAACAGAAGTTCTCTAAGAAAGCAGTATCAGTAGGCCTGTGAATCTACTTGTTTTGTGAGATTAGATAATGTCCAATCCCTGAGATGGACATGGGTGTTGTTTTTTTTTTATTGACATTGGATGTCTGTGAACTTCCATCCTACCAGCTTTCAAATCCAATCCCACATCCTTGGACTCAAAATCTCTCTTGGGCCCCTCTAGGTCATTTAGGCCCTGATAAAGGAGAGCCCATAAAGGTGGGGTTAGCGTATTTTTACTCTTAAAAGTGTTAAGAGCAGGGAGGGGCAGTGAAGAAATGACCAGGAGAGGTGACAGGAAGGGGAGGCTCAGGTTCGCACCACCTCCTCCTGGCTCCTGTGGCAGGTTACCGCCTATGCTGTCTTCCTCCTCCTCTCTGAGCTGCCTAGCAGTGGATCCTGTCCACCTGGGAATGGAGTTTTCCTAGACAAAATTTTAATTCATTAATTGTTTCAAGCAGTCTTTTTCTAGTATGAGGTGGGTTGAGGAGAAGAGGGGATGCTCTCTCCCTGGGTTTTGCTCTTCTTGATTTTGGCTAAGTGAAAAAGAAACTTCTTCCTTTTATCTACTCTGAATATCCCAATTATTTCCTTTTTAAATCTCTGCCTTGTGCCCCTTTGAAGTAATAAGCAAAGGTCTGAATGAGGAGAGAAGAGGGTGATATAAATAAGAAAATAATGGATACAGCAGAGCAAATAAACTGAGAGCTAATATCTTGTGCTATGACCCAGTCACCTTTTAATTTTTTTCCTGTATTTTTTCAACAAAAGATAACTGCAATAAGAGAGGAATAGGCCATTTTCTAAAATCAGCAGTTAGTAGGTGGTGAAACCAAAACTCGGGTCATTTTCTCTAATGAGATGAAAGTGAAAACAAGACTTTAATCACAGGCTACCTGAGAATCATGACCATGTTTAGGTGGAGCTTTGAGCTCTGAGCCTCAGCTGTTCCCTACAATCTTCCGAAGGTGATAGATTACAAATATATTATTTTGAACTCATATTTAAACCTATTTACCATATTTTAGTCTACTGCAAATATTCTTCTTGACGTTCAAATTATCCCATCTGTGGTCAGTGGGCCTGTATTCTGTCAGACTGCCATGTTCTTTTAAAAAATAAACTTATCTTGAGGCAGTTGTAGATTCACATGCATTAGTGAGAAACCACACAGAAAGATTCCATGTGCTCTTTACTCAGTTTCCCTAAGGTAACATGTCACAAATCTACCTGTAGTGCAAGCGTATGGCCAGGATTCTGACACGATGTGGTTCACTGATCTTACTCTGATTTCCCCAGTTTTACTTGCACTTGCACGTGTGTGTATTTAGTTTCACGCAGCCTTATCACCTGTGTGGGTTTGTGTGCCCATCAGCAGAGCTGAGGCAGAGTAGCCGTGTCCCTGCGGGGTGTCTGCGTCACCCTTTCACAGCCATGCTCCTGTGTTCCTGCACTGCTCCTCCCAAGTCCCTCGTCCCTGCCATCCACTGGTCTATTCTGCATTTCCATAATGTTGTCATTCCTAGGTTGTTGTGTACGTGGAGTGATGCAATGTATGACCATTTGGGATTGTCTTTCCCCCAGAGCATAATTCCCTAGAGATTTGTCCACACTGTGCAGATACCAATAGTTCACACGTGTTTATTGCTAGTATGTATGGACCACAGTTTGTTTAACCATTTACACACTGTAGGACATCTGGGTTCCTAATTTTTGGCTATTGTGTTTTCTGTTTCTTTTCTTTTTTGCCTTTTTGTGGATTATTTGAAGATATTTGAGGATCCTCATCCTAAAAAATAATTTTAGGACCACCATCCTAAAAAAGTGTTTATTACCAGTGCTTTTGAGTGAATCTCTTTGAATGATGTTCTCAGGGGTGGCTCTGGGTACCACAGCACATGTAGACACACCTATGACTCGCCACAGTCCATTGGCATCGACATTGTGCCACTCTGAGTCAGGTATGGGGACCTTACTTTCACTAAGTCTCTTTACCTTCCCTACTTTTAAATATCGTTGTCGTCACTATCAGATGGTGTTATAATTTCTATTTTAATCATCAAATATGATTTATAAAACTCATGGGGAATAGGATAGTTTATTGCATTTACCTACATTGCTGCTCTTTCTGTTGGTTTTTCTTCCTTCCCAATACTCCAAGATTCTTTCCTGTGTTTCCTTTTTGTTTGATGAACTTCAGCTTTTCTATTTTTTCTTCATCTGAGAATGTCCTTATTTTCCCTTCATCTCTGAAAGACATGCACACTGGGCAGAGGCTTCACAATTGACACTTCTCTGCTTCCATCATGAATAGTGTTGGGGCGTTTCCTTCCGACCTCCAGGGTTTGGGTGACAGATTGCTAACCTTTGAGTTGGCGTTCCCTACAGGTAACATGTCATTTTCCTCTGGCTTCTTTAATGATTTTTCTTTCTTCGGTTTTCAGAAGTTTAATTATGGTGTGGCTTGGTGTAGATTTCTCTCGGTTTATTTAATTTAATGTTTACTGAGCTTTCTGAGTGTGCAGGTTTTTATATTTCCCCAATTGTAAGAAGTTTTTCAGCTGTCATTTCCTCCAATACTCTTTTAGCTCCACTTGGTTTCTCCTCTCCTTTTGAGACTCCAGTGATACCAAGGTTGAATTTTTATTATTGTCCTATAGGTCCCCGAGGCTCTGTTTGCTGCTCTGTCAGCCTGTCTCCCCCTGTTGCTCAGATGAGTGCAGTGCGCTGAGCAGTCCTCCGGTTTACGGCCTTCTCTGCCTTCTGCTGAGACCATCCAGTGAATGTTTTTTATTTGTATTATCACATTTTTCAGTTCTGTAGTATCCTATGTCGTTTTTTTTATGGCTTCTTTTTCTTTATTAAGACTTTTTACATTTCATTTGTTTCAAGACAATTTATAATTGCTTATTGAAGCATTTTTGGTGATGGGTGCTTTAAAGCACTAGCCAGATCACACCAACATCTGATTTGTCGAAATGTTGGTGTCAGTCGAATGCTTCTTTATTCCTGCTATGTCTTCTCTGGCTCTCTTTACGACGGACGCTTCTCAATTATATCCTGGGCACTTTGGCTTCATGTGAGGAGACTGAGCCTGGGCAGGAATGTTTTATTTGTACAGATTCCTACTTAGGCTTCACCAACAGCTCTCAGCCTACTCTGTGGCTGCGGCTCCAGTGATAGTTTGATTTTCAGAGAGCTTGTGCTGTGGTTCGGTTTGCTGGTTTATCTGAGGGCGCTTCTGGTGCTCCTGCTGGCCCCTGGCGCTGCTGCTTGAGGGGAGAAAAGGGCTTTCTCTAGGCCCAGCTCCCAAGGGGTCCACACGGGGGTGTCTGGGCAACTAGGAAATGACAGGACTTGGTAGGTCAGGCCTCTGTCGCGTGAGGGGCCCTCCCGCTGCGGGGCAGGGGTGTGTCTGGCCAGGCCCCTGATGTGGTGGGATCCTCTTGTCCCTGTCCTGTCCCCTGGCTGCTCAGGGTCTGACCTGGGTGCTTGTTGCAGGAGCCTCACCCCAAGCCCCTCTGTCCCCCTCGGAGAAGGAGCGCCATTTCCCTGGCTGCTCGCTCTCTGTGGGTGTCCCGTTGTTGGTGTTGCCAGCTAGAGAGGCATGGGCCCAGCTAAGCTGCCTTCCATTGCTAGACTGTCAGTTGAAGAATGTGGGGTCTGTTGGATGAGGGTTGTAAGATGTGGTGTGTGTGTGTGTCTGTGTGTGCGTGTTTTCTCTATTTGTAGTTTTAACATATTTTAAAGATCTTCTAAATTGGTTGCATCAATGACATTATTCAATGTCTGCATATCTATATACATTTTTCAACCAGTGTAGTTGGCATTTACTGAGCATTTACTATGTGCCAGGCCTGGTACCAAGATATTGGAATATTACTTTGTCTGAATACTTATGCAATCTCTACCCCTATTTTTCTTGGAGGCTGAAGCTGAGAGTGTAAGCTTTTCATCTATTGACTGTAGTGGCTGCCTGTGCCAAGCCAGGGTCTCCTGGTGACCCAAGGGAGATGTGGTTGGATCCCCAAACCCTCCTTAAACATTGTCTCTTTGGCATTTAGACTGTTTTTGGTATTAAATGTAATTATGTTGCAACAGATGTTTCCATGGAAATAGCTTTATATTTTATTTAAACTATTTCTTTAGAATACAGTCCTTTTATCTTGAGGGAAAATGATTGGTGACTCTGACCATTTTTATGATACTAAATTATTTTATAAAAGTCTTACACCAATGTACTCTGCCAGCAGCAATAAATGAAAAAAATACCACTTTTACTTTACCCTCAGTAGTGTTGGATATCATAAAATAAATAAATAGATATTGGTTGAAAACATATTTTTTGGGGAGAAATATAAGCAACGTTGTTTCATTTGGTCAGTTGTGTTTTGAGCCTAACAGTGGGGGGCAGTGATGAGCAGGCAGGTGGCACTTGGATGCGCAGAGTCCAGAAGAGGTGTCGGAGGACTCACCTTATATATGAGGACATTGGAGCCTTTCACCTTGTCGAGGGAGGTGTCAGCCAACCTGTAGGTGGCCATGACAGATCTCAGCTCTGGCGCCCACATCTACACAGTGCGTATGAATTTTCTTGTTGTAGTTGCTGCAGGACTGAAGATTCATCCTAATAGAACAACTGAATAAGAGATATATCCAAATATGCTTCATTTTGCAGGCTAATTACACTTTTCATTTTGTGGACAAACTAAAAACTTTATCTGAAACACTGCTGAAACTGTTCAGTCTTTTCCAGAGAAGCGGAAACAGGCAGATGTTCAACCAACTGCAGGTGAGTGGGGACTGCGTTTGCCACTGAGGCCTGGGGAGCTGCTGGCTGGGGCATGTCTGAGACACCGAGCAGCCCTTTAGAATATTCTGCAAGGTCATAGCAGGCATGGTTTTATCAGTTGGCTGATGCAATTGACATGAAACTGGGCGTGTGAAAGCTTTTTGTGAATTTTCAGTGTTTTACTCATGCAATATGGTACTATTGTGAGAATGATTAATAATTTGTTAATATTTACCTGAGCTTTAAATTTGACATTAAAAGTAATACTTTTTAGATGGCTTGTATACTTTTCAATTGTGAGGTTTATGACAATGACCAATGGCCATTTACTAATATTCTGTATTGACAGAACTAATATTTATACAATTATGTGGGTTGTGGTTTAAAATGGCCCAACTCCATCGGAGCCTGGCAATCATTGGCTGTAAAACTTTGATTTAGGTAGATCACCTAGTAACGTTTGGGGCATTTATGTAGCTCTAACTTACCTAAAATCTGATAAGATTAGAAAAAATATTTTTATTCTTATTTGGCTTATTTATTAACCACTATATGAGTAGTTCAGAGCGTGGACTCAGGGGCCAGAATCTTCTGAGTCTGATTCCGAGATCCAGCCCCACCAGCCCCGTCATCTTGGACTAGTCACTGAACTTCTCTGTGCCTTGGGTTTCTTACCTGAAAGATGAGGAGGTGATGGTAGTTATGAGTGTAACTACTGTGAGTTAGGGCATGTAAAGCACTTGGAATAAGGTTCATGCAGAGGGTATGCTACTGTGTGAGTCTGGGTTTTCCAAGATAGGATTACATGTGCAAGAATTTTATTTTGGGAGAAGGCTAGTAGAGCAAAGGAAGAGGGACCTAGAGAGGCTGGGGCAAGGTCGCCAAGCGGTGATGCAAGTCAGACCCTGAGGAAAGGAGTGAGAGGAGTTGGGTGGAAGCATCCTGATTGCCCTGCAAGTTAATGGACATCAGACAAGGCCGCGAGGGAGGCGTGGCGCTGACGTCAGTCATCAAGGGAGGAGTCCTGTGCCAGCAGAGCCCAGTGGCTCGGAGGAGCACGTCTATGTGCAGGCCATGGGCAAGGGCAGCTAGTGGGAGGTGCGGCCTTAGGGCAAACTGACATGGATTCAGAGTGCAGCAGGGCACCCTGGCAGTTGGTCTGCTATGTGTGCATCGTCACAGAGGCCACAGCTATATGTGTTAGCTATTATTGTAATATTCTTCTCCTTTGATTGATTTGTTTGTGAATTTGTTAGTACAGACACCGGCACATCTTTGCTATTACTGGGCCGGACAACACATAGTTTAGACTTGATAAGGTCTCTGCCACAGCTACAAATAATTAATTATGTGCAATATTGTAAGTGCCAAATTATGAATATACAACGTACTATGAGAACGTGAAAAGTGCCTAACCCTGCCGCAAGAACTTGGTGGCTCCTTAAGAAGTCTACAGTTTAGCTGAGTATTGTTTACTAAGCAGTCAAGTGAGAAATTAAAGTCACTTACTTATTCAATCACTTGAAGAACTTTTCTTCTTACATAAGATAAAATGTCATACATTGCTACTCTATTTCTTAGCATTAGGATCGTGTTCAGGGAGAGCTTGTAGTGTCTTTGGGTTTGTGGTTTGTAGTTTTTAGTAGAGCTGCCACCTTCTTATGCATGACGTCGTTTAATCTCAGCAACATTCCCGTGAGATCGTTACCTTTACTGCTGGGGAACCAGCCTGGTTGTGCCACTAGGTGGAGTCATTAGCGCCTTTGGGTGAAGGCCACAGCAACTCCCTCATGGGATGTTATTGGGATTCAATGACGCAATGCGCAACAAAGTGCCCTGCACATTGTCTGGAGGATAGCTAATGCTCAGTGAAACATGACAGATAAGATTGCAATAAAAAAGTGAGCACCAAGGTTTCATAATAAAGTCTTGTCATCCTCAGACAAGATTAAATAAAGCCATCCCATGTAATGAGGCGACTGTGAGAACTAAAGGAGCTATAGAAGGTATACATTATTGGAGAATTCCTACATGAAGCTCCCATGTTACCGGGTGATGTGCTGAAACCAAGTCTGGATGACATACAAAGACTCCCCAGGGCGCTGGCCCATCCCCAAACGAACCCGCTCCTCGATGCTGACGCTGAGTACTGATGCACTCGTGCCTTCCCCACTCAGCTTGTCGTCGCCTGTCAGGGGCTGTAAATAAATGCATACCAGTTGCACAGCAAAGATGCAAATTGTCATTAAGTTGATGAAAATAATTTCGAAGTACTCTCCACAGTAAAACCACAGTAAAATGAGGCAAAGTTAGAATCATCAATAACGAGAGAAGGATGGCACAGATGACGAAATGAGAGATGTTTCCAAAGATGATGATTTGGAAATCAAAGCATTAAGAGAAAGTTTGGGAAATGCTGAAACCCTTCCTCAGTGTTTTTGTAGCAGTAAACTCCTCTTTATAAGTAGCCTATGGAAATGGTAATGTTAAAAAAAGGAAAAGAATCTTATAGAAAGTAACCATATAGGTTCATTAGAAAATGTCAGAAAGTCACCACTTAATTCATTCTTTGTTTTCAGTATTAAGTTATAATGACAATTACAACCTACATTTTTATAATTTTTTTTCAAGGTAAAGTCCTAATCAAATGTTACCTTATTAATTGTGATGTTTTAAAACTTCTTCTAAGTGGATTCACTTTATGCGTCTTTTTTCTGTATGATGAAACTCTGAATAAGTCTAGTAAGTATTATTCAATAAGAGGAAATGATGCCGTTTTTGTTAAGCTATATTATTTCCCTTTAGGAAGCCCTGAGAAACAAATTTATAAGAAACTTTGTAGAAAGCCAGCTGCACATTGATGTAGACAAACTTACTGAAAAACTCCAGACATACGGTAAGTGTGCTGATGGGTGTGTTGGGGTCCCTCTGCCCAAATGGCTCTGATGCTTAGGGGTTGCCAGGTGACTTCCAGCAAGTCACTTTTCCTCTCTTAGTTTCTGTTTTCTTAACTGTCACATGAAGGGCTTGAACTAAAGACATTCTAAAGTTTGTTTATACCTGAAGTTTTCTGATTTGCTGATTCAGGGCTTGACCAGTAAAGAACTTAGTGAACAAGGAAGCCTTCTTATTCAAAGATAAGAACTGGAGTTACAAAGCAAGTTTATAAAAAATAATTACGTTTATAGAATTAATAGTAAATTGAAAGGAGCCTCACTGATTTGAAAATGTGGAGCTCAGATAAAAACATTATCAATGAGCAAACATTTATTGTACTTCTGCAAATGATGAATCTATGAATTCGTTTAGGTGTTTAACAAATATTTGTTGAACACGCAAGGAGAGCCAGTTGCGTGCAAGAATCTGGAGAGGGATGTGACATATTCCTGTCCCACCATGCAGCGTGGAGGGGAAGATGAACACGCTTACGAACCGCGACACTGTGGCACAATCCGCTCTCTGACAGGGGCTACCAGGGAGGCTGTCAGGAGACGAACCCAGCTGGAGGGACCGGAGACAGGGGAAGGGAAGGTGTCCGGATGTCTCCGGTCCTGGCACCCTGGTGCTCTGCTTGTGCACAGGAAAGGGGCTTGGTCTGCCTGAAGTATGAGGGTTAGAGGAAGACAAAGCATTTTTTTAGGCACAACACTTCCCTTTTCTGAAAAATAATTGGTGAATTACTACTTTGAAATTTTAATAATATTTTAAAATAAATGTTACTTCCTTAAACAATTTTTTCAAGTAATTAAAACATCTTTTTTTTTTTTAAATGAAGTAGTACCGCAAGGCGTGTTATGGGGGAGTCCCCGTCTTGTGCTGTTGGGAGTCAGGCACTGACATGGGTCTGAGGGGCGTGGGCCTGGGACACAGACGGCTCCGTTAGTTTGCAGCTGCAGTAGTCCTGGTGTTAATATCAGTGTCTCAGAGTGTGAATTGTACTTGAGCCACGTTTGTTTAACATGCTGCTGAAAAACACCACCACTCTTGAATAGATTTTCCCACATAGGAACTTCTATTATAAAATTAAGGGAAAAAAATCCCAGAAGTTTAGACCTACAAGTATACTAGAACTCAGAATATGGGAATCCTATAGAATTTAGAAATTCACAAGGTGTGATTCCTCCTTTCTTCCTGCTCCCCTCCAAAGTCGGAGTCCAGAGATCCTGTCACCAGTGGTGGGGGATGGTGGTTATTGTCCATTCGACCCTGCACAGCGTCTGTGAGCAGGCAGTGTGGCACCAGGCATTCTTCTTGGCTGGGGTAGTGATGGTGGCGGTGGGGGTGGGGGGAGGAGAAATGGATCACTGATTAGATGCAAATCTCCGTTTGTAACTCCCTAAAGAGTTACCTCACCTTACTGCATGCATCCTTTAAAAATTTGTAACTAGGTCATACATACATTTCTTCATCCCATAATGAGTATCTGGAGACTAAGGTAAAATGACCACTTGAAGTTATATTGATGCAATTCCTAAGAATGTTTACACAACCATGCTGTTATTTTTATTCATTATAAACGTTTTTAAATTTTGATTACTGCAAAAACTGTATATGTCTGTTGTAGAAATATTGGAAAATACAAATAACCCAGAAAAAAAAATCCACCCATAATCTTCTCACCACTTATATCTATTGTAAGAGCCTCAAAATTCTTTTTTAGATGGATCTATATGTACTAATACAAGCATAGGTGTATGTATTTTCAAGAATGACCATGCTGCCCATATCATTTTGTAACCTGTTTGCAAAAAAGTTAACTGTCTTTCGAAGGTTCTTCACATCTATAAATATCGATTCCGTTACTAAGGAGGAGTCCCCTAATCCTGCCCCTGCTTCCATTTTCACTTGCTAGTTTGAATTATTTTAAATTTATTTAGCAATTTCTTCTGGATTGGTCATTATATCCTTAAATAATATGCCTATAGTAGTATTTCTTGATTTATGTGTTGTAGGAAATACCAATTGATTTCTTGCTATGAAAGATGCAGTTTTAGTTTTTGCACCATATCATTTCCCTGACCAGTTGCTCCCACTATAGTTACAAGACCATTTTAGTTGTCATAAAACATTATGATTAGATAAATATTGTTCAGTGTAGAGCCAGGCTATTACACTGTAATGACACTTCCTTTTTATGTTTCCCTTTTCCTGGAGTTTCGTGTTCTCTTCTTTTACATGTAACACTTGCCAGCCATGGCTCTCGCCCCAGTGTGCCAACAGATCACCTTTGCATTGAGTCCTCTTGTCGGTGAAGACGTGCCCCTCCCCCAACCCCAGCGCCCCTCTCTCAGGCTCCCATCTGGGTGCTGACCTCCCCCCACCACTCAGCTGCTTTGCTGGGAATGCTCTGCTCTCCTGGGTGGGTACTGTGATTTCTGTGTTGTACAACCCTCTCACTTTTGTTTTATTGTCATGTTTTTGTGGGTTCATATTCACAAATGTCATCCTGAAAAAGAAAGCATGACAAAAAAATTTCCTGAGTAATCTTACTCAGCAAAATCTGTTTTTTAATAACTGAAGAATATGTAGACATATCCTTATTTCATTCCCAGTAATTTAAATTTGCATCTTCTCTCTTTTTGATCTGTCTTGTCAGAGGGTCATCAATTTCATCAATCTTTTCAAAAACACTCATAAGATTTGGCCTTGTTTATTCTATTTTATGTTTATTTTCTATTTCATTGATTTCTGTTCTTTTTTAATTGGTACTATATTTTTAGTCTTTGATTTGTTTCTTTTTCTGGTAACTTCTTGAGATGGATACTTGAATGGTTGATTTCCACTTTGTCTTCTTTCCTAACATACACTCATGATTATACACCTCCCTTTGAGCATGACCTTAACCACATCTCATAAGTTTTGATATGTTGTATTTTCATCATAATTCAATTAACCATATTTTAATATATAGTATAATTTCTTTTCTTTTTTGACCTTCAGGTTATTTGAAAGTTCATAGCTTAATTTATGAATATTTGGGATTTTCTATTTATCTTTGTGCTACTGATTTCTAACTTTATTTCACAGGGGTCAGAGACTATACGTCATCAATATGATTTCATTTGTTTGAAAATTATTGAGACTTACTTAATGTTCCCACACATGGTCAATTTTGGTTCTTGCATACAATGGTTCTGCAGTTGCTGAGTGCAATTTTGTGTATTCTTATCATCTCCTTGTTCTATCAGTTATTAAGTGCACGTGTTTGAATTTCTTGTTATGATTGTAGATTTGTACCTTTTTTCTTAAAGTTCTGTTAATTGAGGCTTTTTATATTTTGAAGCTACATTTTAATTTCTGTTGATAGCATTTTTGAGATACTTGTATTTTCTTCTGTTTGTACCTTTTTTTTTTTTTTTTTTTTTTGAGACAGAGTCTCACTCTGATGCTCTGGCTAGAGTGCCACGGCATCAGCCTAGTTCACAGCAATCTCAGACTCCTGGACTCAGGCAATCCTCCTGCCTCGGCCTCCCAGGTAGCTGGGACTACAGGCAAATGCCATCATGCCTGGCAAATTTTTTCTCTATATTTTTAGTTATCCAGATAATTTCTTTCTATTTTTTAGTAGAGACAGGGTCTCGCTCTTGCTCAGGCTGGTCTTGAACTCTTGAGCTCAAATAATGCGCCTGCCTCGGCCTCCCAGAGTTCTAGGATTACAGGCGTGAGCCACTGCACCAGGCTGTTTGTACGTAAATTATTTAAATTCCCTCTCTTCCTTCCTTCCTTCTCCTCTCTCTTTCTCTCTCTCTCTCTTTCTTTTGCTTCTTTTCTTTCTAGAAGTTTTACTGTGACTTACTTATAGTTTCTTTTATGAGAATACTGCTTTGATTTTATAGCGCTTCTTGAATCAGTGAGTAAATATCTTACCTTTTGGGAAAATCTTGACTAATATAGCTTCTGATGAGCTCTCACTCTGCTCTTCTCTGTCTGCCACTCTAGTTAAATAACTTTTCAGTGTCCATATGCTTCTTTTACCTTTTCTGTGTTTTCCAACCCTTTATTTTCTCTTTATGCTTCAGTTTGTGGATTTTTTTTCTTACCAGTTTTCTAATCCACTAATTCTCTCTTCAGCTGGGTTTAATCTGCTGTTAAACCTACCTATGAAGTTATTCATTTTAGTTACTATGTTTTCCTTTTAAAATTTAAATTTTATTCTTTTTTATAGTATTTAGTTCTCTGCTGAAAGTCTCCTTATTTTCATCTAATTTTTGGATGCAGTCACACTTTTGAAGTTCATGTTGTAAACTATAAGATTTGAGTCTTTTGTAGATCTTTTTCTATAGTCTATTTTTCTCTTGTTTTTTTCACTATTCTGTCTTATCTCCAGAAATACTAAGAATTTTTAAATTAAATACCAGACATTGTGAATGAAAAACTCTAGAAACAAATTTGAGTCTACTGATGGTGTTATCCTCCCCAGATAATGTTATTTTTCTGCTTTTGGCAGCGAGTGAGGGTGGGGCCACATTCTCCTAATCTAATCTGGGACTGAGATGGGTGGTGGAGCTGGACTTCAGTCTTAAAAAGGAAATTTTCAGTTTCTCTCCACACTTAGGGAGTACACTATTTGTGTGGTGAGGGATCTCAACTAAAAAGCTGGTGTTTCCTAGGGCCTTGGTGGGTCCTAAAGTTGAAGCCCCCTGGGACCACTGGAAGATTAGCCTCTCAGTTCTCGGAGGTACCACATGCCAGGCTTCCTGTGCTTTCCTTTTCTCAGATCTCAGAGCTTCAAATCTTTGCTGCCTTGGTAGCTCTTTAAAGCCTTCATATAGACTTTTAAAAAGTCATTCATATTTTCTAGTTGTTCTTGGTAGGAAAATTTGTCTGCACTAAATTGTCTTCCATTACTCTAAGCAGAGATTTCCTCAGTAGGTCCTTTTGATATGAAGACTATCGTCCTTTAATTAAGGAAAGTTTTTCTTTCATTATTTCTTTTATATTTTAATCTCTCTTTAAAAAATAATGTCATTTTAAACTTTAGTTTATTTTTAAATCATTGGTATTATTTTCTATTTGCTTATTTTGAGTTCTCTCTTTCATGTTGGAAGGTCTCCTTAAATGTTTGGTGGTGTTATGAATGAGGCACTAAAACCTGACTATAAATTTTTTACATGGGTGGCACTTATTGTGACTCAGTTCAGATCAATAGTCCTCAACTGAGAGTGATTTTGTCCCCCAGGGGACATTTGGTCACGTCTAGAGATATTTTTAGTTGTCACAGCTTGTGAAATACTACTGGCATCTAATAGAGAGAGGCGAGGGGTACTATTAAAACATCTTATAATACACACAACAGGCTTCCACAACAAATAAATATGGGCCCCAAATGTCTACAATGTCTAGGTTAAGAAACTCATTTAGAGCAATAGGATGGAGTCATTTGTTGAAAATAATTTTTAGGGACAGACACATCGGAATGTCAAATCCTCTAGTCTGTTTTGGCTAAAAACATGCCATATCTAGGGTCCTCAGATATATACACTGAATGAGGAACAATGGTCAACTTTTATTATTATCTGAAGCTTGGTCCCAAATTATTGCAGAATTTTATACTATGTTGTTTTATGTCCACCTATATGTGTATCTCGTCATTCTTGTTGCCCTTCTGGACTAAAAGTAGACCTATGTGTCTTTCCTTGCCTGCTGTTCCACGGGCCCTATGGCTTTTCTGCTGGTCCATCTGTTACTACCTGTCATATGAGATGGAGCAATCCAATAAGACAAGAAAGCCTTGGCTCCAGTCCTCCCACAGTGGGCTTCATGCACTCGTGTCCTGTCCTCTGCATTCCATCCTCTCCCATACCAGTGCCCCTCATCCCTTTAGGTTGCAGCAAGCACTCCAGGTCTCCAAAGTGATAGAATGTGCAATTAATATTAGACCACATTTTATTTTTATTATATTTAATTCATTGTGCAGAAGCTATTATTCCACATGGATATTGCTGCTTTCTTCTCAAAGGAAGAAGATCTGTACAGTATCCTGAGATCCAGTGAGTTTTTGTGTGGAGCTGCTTTTTTGATTTTTAAATAATGCCTAGTGACGTCATGGCTGTCATCACATTGTAGCACACGTTTGTGGTGGTGCTGGTGTAAACAAGCCTACTGGACCGCCAGTCACACCGAAGTATATTATTATACATACAATTCTTTACAGTATGTAATACTTGATAATCATAATAAATATTGCAGATTTATGTACTTACTGTACTTTTTAATCATTAACTTAGGATGTACTTACCATTACTGAAAAATATTAACTGTAAAATAGCTTCAGGCAGCTCCTTCAGTAGATGTTCCACAATAAGGCACTTTTGTCACAGGAGATGACGGCTCCTTGTGAGTCATTAGCCCTGAAGACCTTTCATCGGGACAAGATGTGGAGGTGGAAGGCGGTGATATTTATAATCCTGACCCTATATAGGTCTAGGCTAATGTGTGTGTTTGTGTCTTAGTTTTTAACAAAAAAGTTTAAAAAGTAAACAAAATAAAATATTTAAAAGTAAGAAAGCTTATAGAATAAGGATATAAAGAAAGAAAATATTTTTGTATGGCTGTACAATGTATTTTAAGCTGTGTTATTACAAAAGAGTCAAAAAGTTAAAAGAAATTAAAAATATATAATGTAAAAAAGTCACAGTGAGGTCAATTTATTGTTGAAGAAAGAAAAGTCTGTTGTGTAAATTCAGTGCAGCCTAAATGCGCGGCGTTCACCGGGCGCGAGCCGTCCGTGGCAGTGGCCTGGGCCTCACCGCCACTCAGCGCGCTCACCGCGCCCCACGGCGACCTCCAGCCCCGAGAGCTTCCTTCCTGGTAAGTGGTCTGTGCAGTTGCACCACTTTTTATCTTTCAGACATATTTATACTGTGCCTTTTCTATGCTTAGGTAAGTTTAGGCACACAAAAACTGCCCACCACGTCACCGCCGCCAGCAGCATTTAGCACAGGAGCGCGCGTGCGGGTGTGCGGCCGCGGCGGTAGCCTGCCACCAAGGCTGTACATGCGCGCGGGCCCGTAACTACGCTGCTCAGCTCCTCAAGGCTGTCTTCAAAGCTGCTTTGATCCTTCCCCCGAAGACAATTAAAACCACGCAATACCAAGGCCAGGTCACTCTTTGTTGCATTTAACATCTGGAATTATACAGTTAAATCGTCTGACTGTGCTTACTAGGCAAGCTTATGGAGCAACATATTCTGAGTGACAAATGGTCAACAATATAAAAACACAATGTGAAAATGTCCCCAGTTGGCCCCCTACTGTGAAATTTAACAATCTCCAATTCACCATAAAAAAAAAAAAGTAAAGCCTCCATAATACACTTTTTGGTCTCCTACGTTCTAGTTGTTCTGTTTAGTTTCATGGAGGGGAATTAAATAAAGATAATGAGTTGGAGCCTAGCTCTTTCCTTTAGCAGCTATAAATATGGTAATAGCGTGCAGTAAGTGCTTAGTATAACATCAGGTTTTAATACAGATATATATAAACTTCATTTAATTTTAACAACTCTGTGGACAATTTTGCTTTTTATATGTTACAGATGAGGAAACTAAAACCTTGACAGACTAAATAACTTTCCAATGTACACCATGGGATAAAGGTAGAACTGCCACGAGAGCAAAGCCATGTCACATCAGCCCTGGGCACCAGGCCCTGTGCCCCAGCAGCAGCTGCAGCAGGGAGATGATGCCACTCCTGCGCCCCTAAGCCAGGTTACCCAGCACACAAGGTCTGTCACAGACCTTGCTTTGTGGTGGCTTCCAGGGGTATCATTGCACACAAGAATATCTAAGCTTAGCCTTGTACCCACAATATTTAGAAAACAGTAACTTCCTTAAGGGAATTGTCATCACAATCACTGCATACCCCATAAACGCCACCCCTTCCAGTTGCATTTCACAGCAAAAATGATGTCTCCAGAGCCCAATACGTCGATATTTCTAGCAGGTGGTAGGCAGCGTACCAGGGTCATAGAAGGTCATGGAGTGAACATGATGGATTGTCCAAAGACATCACTTTTGGGGAAGATGAGACATAATTTTATACTAACACAAATGAGAAATAGACAAATACAATATACATTTTTTAAAGAATCAGTCATTTCACAGAATTTTCACCTTGTAAAGCCTCATCCAGGATCACTGTGTTCTCCTTGCGCACACACCCCTCGCCGCTTCTCCCTGGGTGGAAGCAGGGGAGAAGCAGCCCAGCACAGTGCTGCCAGCACTGCACGCCAGAGTCAGCAGCCCAGGCCGTCTCTGAGACATGGTGCAATCTCAGAGAAGGAAATAGAGAAAACAGACGAGAAAATATTAAGAACTACTGGTGTCAGCTTTGCCTTTGCATCAGCCGGTCCAGCCCCGCTGTGCAGCCGCAGCCAGCTGTGTTTTCACAGCAGATACACCAGGGAGCCGGCCCATCGTGATTGGGTGGGGGTGCCGGTGGAGATCTGGAAATCCGCCTGCCACACAGGGTAACAGTTTGGTTGTGCCGAGTTACCTGAGCCAAAATCTGAGTCTCGGAGCAAGATAAAGGCAGTGTGCTTTGTCTGCTCCTGTACTAGAAATCAGTTTTACGTAGTATGTTAATTACTATGATGCTGGGAAACATGTATTGAATGCTCAGTATGTGCGAGACACAGTGGGTATCAAGCATGTTATATGCTTTATCTCGTCTCATCTCTCACAGAGGTCGAGGATTAAACAGCCTCAGCTGTGCACCAGGGGTTGGTGAGCAGACTCTTGACTCCATCCCACCCTAGTCCACGAGCCCCAGTAGACAGCAGAGGCCCTGTGTCCCCATCTGCAGATCAGATGGGCACCACACCCAAGGAACCTCTTTAAACCCAACATCATGTGTTCAGCGCCTCTTGTTCAGCCAGGAGGGCCAGACCAGACCACTAGCTGCTCCCTCGAGCCCCCCGTTTTCAGTGCTGAGGGGAAGGCCGGCTGGCGTCCAGCACAGTGGCTCTGAAGCTCAGAACTTTTACAAAGACCCTTGAGATGCTCTGTTCTAATTGGAGAACTCAGGACACACTGTGACAGAGGACCCAACGCTGTGGGTCCTTCTAGCTCCTCTTTGATGGTGTCATCCGAACAGCCAAAGGTCCTTTCCTGCCTTAGATCTTAGAAATTGTTGACTATAGAAATAAATGAGAGAGGAAAACTGCCAGTCAATTACACGTTTCTGCTGTTGATGCCATTTGAGAGCTCTGGCTTGAGGGACTTTCTTCTCACTGAATTTCCCCATGAGCTTGTTTTAATCTTCTGTGCATTCAGTTTGACTGTCTTCACTTAACCATACCTTCCAGGGTTTACCAAATTGTGAATTAAGGGGACGTTTCTATGAAAGTGTTGTGTGCTTTCCAATGGCAATAGTTAATTGGTCTTCTGATTAAATGTTTACTAAATAGCTTCAAATATTTTTTTTTTTCCCATTCAATCTCTCCCTGGGAAACAGTAACAAGAGTTTTTTCCTTTCTGAAATACACATGATAAAATTGAGGCTTAGAGACTGCCTCTTTCAATATTTGGTGGAACCAGGGACCCAATTCTTTGAACTTAGGATCATGTATTCTTTGTACTTTGTGTTATGGAGAGCTGTCTGGAATTCCCGATGCTTGAGTATTTTTGGCATAACATTGAACCGTAGTTTTATATGGTTCCACCCAATATAAATGCAGCCTGGTGTATTTGTAAGAAAGTGACTTCCAAAGCTAGATGGTGCGTGTTTGAATCATGGTTTTGAAACTTACTGGTTGCTCATCCTCTTTGTGCCTTAATTCCTGCACTTTAAAATGAACATGCTACTAACAGTTTCCAACAAATAGAAGGATTAAGTCAGACAATGCATGAAAGTGAAGGATTAAGTCAGACAATGCATGAATTGTGCCTGGCACGTGGCTGGCACTCAGACCATGCCGTCTTGTTGTTATTGTAGATAGTTAGCAAAAGCTTAAAACTATCTGAAATCCAGCCTTCCCAAATCCTCACACTTGTGTCTTGGCCTGAGATCTAGAAATTACTGGAACACCACGACATTAGTAGCAACCACAATAACGACTAATGCCCTTTGAGAAACAGCGAGCAGTGCAGGTGGAAAAACATTGCATGGCAAAACAATCCTGGCACTTCTTGGTGTTTGGAGCCTTACGTGTTTTCAGCTCCCTGAGTTGGGGAATGGAAATGAATTCTTTCCTTACCAGGGAAAAAGTTGAGGCGGAGACGTCTTAAGTGAATTTTCCACACATCTCAGGATGATGGAGATGGATCGTGACATAATTTCTCATTCAGGTCAGGCCCCTTTGCACAGCCCCAAGCTGCCTTTCAAACACAGGAAGAGTGCCCAGCAAGCCAAACCCAGACTTCATCCAGAAACCCAGCAATCTGGAGGATCTTGGAGCAGGGGGAAGCCTAGTCAAGGAGGAGAGTGATGTGAGAGGAGGAGGCAGCCCTCAGTGGAGACCAGTGCTGCCGCGTCCTGGGACAAATGTCCACTGGGAGGGCAGGCACGCTCCTGGCTGAGATGGAGGACGGCCGTGGGCTTGGGTGGGGGAGCTCACTCACATGTCAGTCTGGAGCATTCAGGAGGTCCGTGGGATAGAGGAAGACGGGGGGGGAGCAGGGTCTGCATACAGAGGGCAGGCAGGGACAGATCCTTGTCTGCCACCATACAATGGAAGGCAGCTGGCAAGGCCTGAAGGCAGAGGCTTCCCCCAGACTGTGGAAGAGAGGAACAAAGTCGAGGGTTGACACTGAAGATGCACCTAGGGAGCTCCCATTCCTTGGGGTGTTCCTGAGCCCCAGTGGGATGCTCGTGTCGGAAGTCAGGTGTGGGGTTGCCTGATGACAGTCCTCTCAGGAGTGACCATCAAGCATTGTTGGGTAGCGAATGCACCTGGGTATTTAAGAGGAAAATAATATAGATCCAGAATGTCAGCCAGTCAACTCTTGCCAAGAATTATGTAATATTCTTCTGTAACATGAAAAGGTGCTGAAAAGATTACATGTCATGTATACTTGTAAGCCCTGTTACAAAAGGTTCTAATCATGCTTGTACTTCTTTCTTACTTGTATTTCCCATGCACGGTTATGTTCGGTCTAATAGGTGCGGGGTTGGGTGGGAGCTAGCTGTAAACTAGTTCCTTTATGAGAGGACCCTGTGTCAGTGCTGAGGGCTCACCACTGTCTGAGATGGGATTAAGCAGCTCCTATAGCCAAGAAAGTGGTCACTGGCAGCTGACAGTTGTCCCAAACTGTGATTTTGTCTACATAGTTTTACAACTTGCTGTGTGTTAGTGTGCAGGTTGTGGGTGTCTGAAAACATGTTGGTATGTTTCCAGGTAGGTTCAGGCGATGTCAGTTCTTCTATTTTCTTTATAAGGTCTTGAACAGTAAAGACAAAAAAAAAAAAAAAAAAAAACAACTCTCTGGGTCTGAATAGGATCCAGGCCTAGGGCGGGTGGAGACGTCTCTGCTGTGAGTATCACACTGACGAGAGGAGCATCTTTCTCACAGGCCGGGGCCCAGCAGAGCCGCTTCCCCTTGCACCCCACATAGGGAGGCCCCCACCCCACCCTGTAGCGATGGGGTGGCCCTGCTCTGTGACCATCTCCTGCTGGGAGGGCCCCCAGAGCGACTCCCCCACCGCTGTGCCACCCAGGGACTCTGGAATCTTTCCTACCGCTTCCCCTCTGCAGGTTCTGGGCATTCTTCTGACCCTGCCTTACTCCCGAAGACTGGTTTTCCCAGCTCCTTCCTGAAACCAGAGTGAACATATTGAGACATCCTCAGAGTTCTGCCCTGAAAAATGTTTACTGTTCAGCATCCCACAGTCAATAAGATGTTGCCAACTTTAATCTGCGATATTTCTATTTCCATTTCCAACGCTCAGATCTAGGACGGAGAGGGCATGAGGATTTGGTTTCCTCAGTGTCAATACTCCTTGATAATTGGTTTTGCAAAATTAATGTTATAAAATTACTTTCCCAAAGTGCTTGCTGCTTCAGGGAAGGCATTTTTTTTAGGATTATTTGACTCCAGGTTGGAGCATGAATTTTTCCCCCCTGAAACTCTACTGAGCTGTCTGTGAAAGGTTCTTCCCTACCGCTTGTAGAGGTTTCCTCCTCCCGTTCCTCTTGCCATCTCCTCCCCCAGGCTGATACCCCCTCGGTCTGCAGTGCCACCTTTTGTGCTGTTACTGTTTTCTTTTTATTTACATGTAAATATCAGTGCCACAGAGAATGTCTATAATATGAAAGAGTTTACACTCAGCAAGTAAGTGGCAAATTTTGCATGTGAACAAAATTTGACTCTTTGGAGCCAGTTTTTAGTGAAGGAATTCATATTCATTTCCAAATTCATTTGTGCAATCTCCACTCTATGAGCAGGAAGCACTGGGGCGGAACAGAAGTTGATCTGTCCTAATCTGTTTGCTCTCCTTAGGAGGGATGCTGGATAGGATGTTCGAACACACGGGGGCTGGGCGCTTCCGCTTCCTGGGCAGCATCTTGGTCAATCTCTCTTCCTGTGTGGCCTTGGACCGTTTCCAGGCTGTGGAGTCTGTCGACATCCTGGAGACTAAAGCACAGGAGCTCATGCAGCAGAACAACTTCTTGGCCAGTAAGTTTGCAATGAAAAATACGTTTGCAAGGGTGACAGCTCTAATACATTGTCATTTTGCATATTTCTCCCTGAGGGTGCCTTATGATGACTCAGAAAGAAAAGAAGTCCTTTCCAGATAAAACATAAAATAAAGCAGAAATATTTGAATTGAGGTAACAAAAAGATGTATATTTACTGTAATGGCTAATGGCATTTTCATCATCCTGAGACCAGCACCACTCCTTACCTCTGGTCTTCCTGCTTCATGATATCATGCCACGGTTAAATCCCACATGATAAATTATACTTTTCCTGATTAAACTTATACTCTAATTTCCTCCATCACCTTTATTTTTATCATAGTATCTTGATATCCTCATTGAGCGAGGAGAAAAGACAATGGTCACTTCAACTGCATTATTAATTGTTCACCTATTCAAGATAAACATGATGTGTGCTCTCATATTCTTTTTGAGTAAACATTTAATTATTTTTAATTGAGGCCTTGTATTCGTTGGCTAGGGCTGTTGTAACAAACTGTCATGGACTTAAACAGCAGAAGTTAATTGTCTCTCAGTTCTGGAGGCTAGAAATTCAAGATCGAGGCCTCCATGGTTTTTTGTCTGCAGACTGAGAGGGAAGGGTCTTCTCCAGGGCACTCTCACTGGCTTGCAGACGGCCGTCTTCTCTGTGTGTGTGTTCATAACCTCTTCCTCTGACCTCGCTGTGCCCAAATGTCCCCTATTCATAAGGCACCCTCATATTGAATGATGACCCATCTAATTGACTCCTTTTAACTTGATACCACTTGGGAGATGCTGTCTCCAATATGGTTGGTCGCATTCTGAGATTCTAAGGGTTACAACTTCGACATATAAATTTGGCAGAGCTTGGGCGGGGGCAGCAATTCAGCCCATAATGAGCTTTATGCATGAAATTCAAAGAATGCATGTGGCAGGAAACAGAATCCATGTATTTAAATTATGAATGATAAGTAACCTCAAAGAGACGAACTCTGCACATTGAGTTTTATCTGCCACTCAAGAGAAGAAATGCTTGACTTGAACAGCCTCATGTAATTTTTGACGTCCTGCAAAAGATACCGAACAAATAATTTCTTTGTGTTGGCGACATTGCTGCATGGTTTTATTAAATAAAAGGCAGCACTGGACGAGGAGTTGGGAGGTCTTCGTTCAAGCTCACCACCGATTGCCTGTGAGACTGATTTGCCGCCCTGGGGCTTGGCCGTGTGTGTAGGAGTGGGGTCCCCTGCAGTCCTGCCAGCTTTCCACTCCGACCCAGCGCAGAGTGGTGTCAGCCTCTCCCTAAGTTGTGATGTTGCTTCAGTTTTTTCCTTTTCTGCCGTTAGGTGTCATATTCAACAGTTCCTTACTAGGCAAGAAGTTCAGATCGGAGAGCCTCAGACTGCCACCGCACGTCACATACACAATTCGGACCAGTGTCTTATACAGCATGAGGACAGATGTGGTAAAAAACCCTTCTTGGAAGTTCCACCCTCAGAGTCTACCAGCCGATGGGTTCAAATACAACTATATCTTCGTCCCGCTGCAAGACGTGATCGAAAGAGCCATCGTAGCGGTGCAGACAGGGCAGGAGGCTCCGGGGCCCGCGGCGCAGACGCAGGCCATGCCCTACCCCTGCCACACCAGCGACCTGTGAGTAGCCTGCAGCCGGGGCCACCCTGCCCGGCAGCATCTGCCTGCGGCGAGAAGGGCTGTGTGTTTGGACAGAGGAGTGGAGAAGCCACTTTGCTTTCTTTCTGTAGTCATTCCAGAGAGCATTTTTTAAAAAGTCCAACCTCCTTTTGAATTTCTTAAGGTTCATTTGTTACATGCTTGAACTATTTAGGTAGGAGAAATACAGTGGCTGAGATAATGTGATCGAGTGGAGCTTTACATTTGGCATCAGGTGTCTTCAGTCTTAAATACCCTTGGAATAAATTTGAGGAACAGTATTCACAGGGCTGCGCATGTCTGAGAAAAGGCCCCGCCCACATAAACCTGGGGAAACAAAGGCAGGCTGTTTCCTCTTCAGTGCAAGTCCTTAAAAAAGCAGGCAGCGTGCTGTGCGGAGCGGTGAGGGTTCCACAGAGGCCTTGGCGTGGCTTAGGTACCCATGAGAAACCTGAGGATACTCAGTAGTCAAATCGTGTGCTTTGGCTGGTGACATCTGCATGGGGACCGGGAGGGGAAGCTCAGTAAAGGACGCCGGCTAGACAGGAAGACTTGGAGAGAACCACCGGGGAGGCCGGGCCAGGCAGCGGGCGCTGGCCAAGTGCAGCGGGGGTCTGCACTTGTGGTCTGCCGGGGGCTCAGTGAACACGAGGGTGAGCTTGGACACCTGGGTGGGACCGAGGGTGGGAGGACGTCAAAGCACATCAGAGGGCAGCAGCCACACTGCTGCTGGCTCGGCCTCCATGCCTCCCTTTCTGCAGGACGGGTGCTGTTCCATGGGCATTCCGCTCCCACACCTGGCCCTGGCTAATGCAGGTCACTTGCAGTCCTTGCATGCTGGCTCTCGGGTGCCCCTCTCCTGAGCTCTATCAAAAGCAGAAAAATTGGCTGAATGTGAGGTTGTTAAAGGGACAGGCTTGAGTGTTCTGAGAACAGGGACAGACCCTCGTTCTTCAGAGAGACAGGGCGGTGATGCCACATCCCATCCCCGACTCCCAGAGCAGTGGGCCGCGAGCAGATGGGACTGCCACTCCAGGTGATTGGGGGCCACATTTGCAAGGACAGGTGACTTGATGTCTTATCCCCTTTTTCCTGCCTAGTGATATGACTCATAGATAATAGCTGGCCAATCTAGAAAGAAAAAGGCTAAAGACGGCCTGATTGAGCTTCTCTTAGGGTATCGTTGTATGTGGGGAGAACCTAGGGTCAGGAGGAAAGAGACCAAGGTGTCACTTTCACCCAGGGACTGCATCCTTAGCAGATTGTTGGTAAGCCTCTTGGCCTCCTTCTTTGTAAAATGAAAGCTATTCTTTCATTTCATAGTGATGATATTTTTGGCTTTGAACATTTTTAGCCAGTGATTTTCTGCTTCTAAGGCATTTTGCTCGGAGGTGACAGCACTGAGAGTGGAAACCAGGAGCTGCTGCTGTTGGCTAGGTGTCACGCGCACATGCTTCATACCCACCTCGGATCCCGAGTGTTCTGAGAATTAATGACCTGTGTTAGATACTTGGGGAAGTCAACATTTTATGGTGCTATTTTTTAAAAAGGCGAATATCAGAAAAAAGTCTCATTTTGACAGTTTTATTTTATCTCCAATGTATGCTATGATCTCCATCCGTGGAAGACAGCATCACGCGATGTGGGTGGGAAGGAGAAAGTTTCCTCCGCTCCTGCTCACAGGAGGAAGACAGGGCTTTGCTTTGCCCACCCTGATGCAGGAGTTCCCAGGAAGGCGTGCTGGGGAGAACTGCGGACGTGCCTGTGGATGTGCGGACGGAAAGCTGGTGGCCGGAACAGTCAGGTTTCCATATCTACTGACCACGGCGCTTGGTCAGGAGACATTGAAGAGGGTGGCAGGGAGATGTTGAGTGAGATAGATGAAGATGTGCCTTTTTCATACCTTGAAGGCAAATTCTTGTGTATGAGAAACATCTTTGCCTAGGAAGTTGGGGTTAGTGCAACGCCCAGCTGTGATTCATGGAATTACTTCTTAGTCTACTTCTGGGATACCACAACATACCTCCTCAGAAATACTGTTTTACTTCTTTGGTGAAGGTGAAGAAGGTGAAAAAGTATTCTAGTTCTTTGAAACACTTAAATCTTTGAGATCTCTCATTGTTGTATATCTTTCATTTATGTCTAGTTTCAAAAGTCTCCCTTTCTTGAGGGCTTAGTGTGCCTTCAATGACTGAGACAGTCTAAGATCTTGCAAGAACTCAGCCACTTGAGGAAAAATCCCTAAGTACACTTTAGACCATAGACCACACTTGTTACTTTTTTAAAAGTGGTTTCCTGCTGCTTACAGAATGAGCTACATGTTCATTAATGTATAGAGTTATTCAATGACACGTACTATTTGTGAGTCTCGAGGCTGGGGGTGAATCAGTGAAGGGAACAGCTGAAGCCCCTGCTCCCGTGGCACTATCCGTCCAGGGAAGCAGCGTCCACAGCACAGTGAAGAACACCGCCTTGACGGTTTGAAGGCGGGAAGAGCCACGCAGGTGGGGGCAGAAGTAGGAGCAAAGTCAGGGACGCTGGGAGGGGAGCTGGGTGGGCGGACTCTGCCGGGAAGTCTTTGAGCAAAGACTTGGAGGTGACAGAAACACAGGGGAACAGAGGAATAGGCAGAGCAAAGGCCCTGTGGCAGGAGTGGCTGGGTACATGTGAAGGGTCATGGGGCAGAGTGAACGAGGGTGAGAGGACAGGAGATGAAGTCAAAGACTGGCCGCAGATCGTGTGGTTGCAGGGCACCTGGGTGACACAAGAGGCCATGCTGGGGGGTTCTGAGCAGGAATGTTACCATCTGAGCCATACTGTAAAAGGCTTGCTCAGGCTGCTGCGTAGGAAAGAGTCTGTAGGGGTAGGCATGGGAGCAGAGAAAGCCTTTAGAAGGCTGGCGTAACAACCCAGGTGAGAGGCGATGGCAGTTTGGTTCAGCATGGTAGCAGGGAAGGCAGAGAAAAGTGGTCAGAATCTCATTGCACCCAGAAGGTAGAGGTGACAGAATCACCAAAAGGCTGGATGAGAGTGACAGAGTGGCATCAAGAGAGACGCCCTTATTTTGGTCCAAGTAACTGGCTGGAACCAACTATGCTAGAAACAACTGTGGATGGAGAAGGTTTAGAGGATAAGAGTAGAAATTCAGTTTGGGATATGCCTAGTTGCCTTTTGGAAACCCAAAAGACATGTTAAGGAGGCGTATTTTTTAGAAGGCTGGGGAGATCCAGCTGGCCCTATTAATCTAGGAGTCTTCACCACCTTGATGGTATGTAGAAGTCTGGGACTGGACGGTATGACGACGGGAGGGAGAACAGACAGAGAAACAAGCAGGGCCAAGGCCGTGTGCGAGGCCTCCGCCCGAAGGGGTCTGGAGAAGAGGAGATGGAGAAAGCATCACTGAGGCAGGAGGAAGACCTACAGAGGGTGGGGTTGCGGAGGCCACGCTGAGCAAGTGACTCCGGGAAGGAGGGTGCTCCAGCGTGCCGAGTGAAGACAGGGACTCGGCCGTGGGATCTAGCAGTGCTCACGTCATCGCACTCTCCACGGAGAGCAGCTCCCACCACGTGGTGGGATTGGGGTGCACACACGGAGGGAGACTTGGAGGAGCAGAACTAGAGACAAAATCTCTCAGGAGTTTTTCTGTAAGTGCGAAGAAATGGGCAGTAGATATAGGGGGATTTGGGAAGAAGTTCTTTTCTTCATTTTTTGAGATAGGATGCTAAGGAGAATAGTCCAGTAAAGCTGGAAAGCTGATGTACACAGAGAGGGGAGCTGTGCCCGTGAGTAGCCGAGGGGAGAGACCTGGCGGGACCAGCACAGGTCGGGCATGACAGCGCACCCACGGCAACCACACCTGTTTCACTTTATTAACAAGAATTTCCCTTCTTCCTTGTGCACAGATCTCTCTCTTGCCTTCTTTATTTTTATTTTTTCATATTTTTCATATGCTATCCATCAGCATTCCACGGAAGTGACGTTCGAGGGGCGTGCATTGGGAAATGCTGCTCTGAGACTGCAGGGGTGGATAGGGAGTGGCGCTTTGTGAAATGCGTTATTTCTGAGAGCCCCAGGATTCATGGGCGGTTATCACAGGACGTCTTTATGATTGGAACAGGGGTGTACTTCATGAATAAAGATTTCAAAGGTTAATGTATTGCTTCAAAGAGTAAGCCAACTTACTGAAAAGGTTTTCAGAAAACAGAAATATACCAATCCTCCAGAATTGTTTTATATGCAAAAAGAATACTCTTTGAAAGGGCACCTGTTATTTCCCCCGCTGCTTTTTGGTTGCTTTTTGGCTGCTTCGGTGCACAGGCCGCTGGGCTGGGTCGGAGCAGGGAGAATGGAGCGTGCTGGCTCGGGCTGAGTGACGGCTCCGCTCCCGGGAGCTGCTGCGTCTGGACGCCGTCCTGCCTTGGGGGAAGCGGAGAGTGAAGGGTTGACAGTGATTCACACTTGAAATGTCAAATTCCGTCTTTAAAAAAGTCAGCTTGAGCCACAAGAGCCCAGCGAGGGGACCCCTCGTTCCATGCATTTTGCTTGTTCCTTTTCCTCGGGCTCTCCTTCCAGTGAGCGAGCGAAACGCCCTCTCTTCTGTGCGGCCAGTAGCCTGGTTCTCGGCAGGAAGTCCCATTCCTGATGTCCCTCAGAGCTCAGTGTTGGGAGCCCCCGTCCCTGCCCCAGGCCCTGCCCTGTTCCCGTGAGGGACACTGGACCGTAGGGAACTGCACAGACTTCGGTGGGAAGCAGAAGAAAGATCCCCGTTTGATTTTCCAATTCTCCGCTTTCCTGCGCCCACACAGCTCTTGCAGACTCACTCTCCCTTCCGGGCAGAGGAGGACGGTATCTTGTTAAAACCTTAGGCGCCGTTTAATTAATTTCTCCACGGTCTTTCCCTCAACGGCAGCAATAATCACGTTTCTCTTAAAATTGTATCACGTCTTCAAAAACATCATCCCCGTTATCCTCTAAGTAGTGCCTTATAAGTGCAGCTGAAGAAATTGAGACCCAGATCGGTTAAGTTATCTTCCCAAGGTCTCGTGGCACCTGAGTGCCCTTCCCTCCTCATGAACTATTAATTGCCACTTGCTACTTTTAAGCACTTTGTGCTGGAGCCTTGATCACTGGGCTGCCATTCCTCTCCACTGTGTTAGAAAGTCTGGCATGTTGTCTTGCGTCCGAGTCAGAGCTCAGATGTCAGCAGTCATTCTTAACATGGGGTGTGTGGGAGTTTAGAAACGTGTGGGGTGTTTCGATGGTCACATGGGGTATGTGTATTTAGTGCCTGCGGGCCAGAGTTGACAACTGCTTTGTAATAAACCACACAGTGGTTTGCAACAAAGAATAGTCCAAGCCACATTCTAAAACACCTTCATGTAGCACTGTGCGCTCTGCTTCTGATACATCATTTCAGTGCCTTCATTCACTCATGTATTTATTTCTTCATTCATTCATTCATTCATTCATTCAAAAATGATTTTTTCCATGCCCATGGTATGACATGGACTTTTCTAGGTGGTGGGAGGAAATGCAGAGATGGACACCAGGCAATTCTAGAGTTTAGGAAACTCCCTGCTTAAAACAGCGGGTAACATGCATTCGTGACTAACAAAGGAGAGGGCGAAAGACTTCAAGGCACAGGTGCTGTGGGTGTGGCCGATTGGCTTCCTGCCTTCCCCTACCAAGCAAAATAGAGGGGAACTTTTTGATAAAAATAATTTTTATTACCCAGAAGTCTGAATTACAGTTCCCAAAGTTTGCTTCTTCAGACATGCTGGGTCAGTGAGTCTTACTTTCTAGGGTTATACAATCTATTTTGGGTTTCTGGGATCCCCTTAGAATCTCAGACTTGAGCTAATGAGAGAACTGGGATGAAAAAACTGCGTTTGGGTTCCAGTTTTGCCAGTTGCTGGTTGCAGGACCTTGGGCCAATTATTTGACAGTTTTGGGTATCTGTCTCGTCACCTCGCACAGGATGTTAATTGCTAACCTGCCCAGCTCTTTGGCTTGTAGTACACAGCAAATCATCCTGCTTAAGAAAAGCCCAAGAAGGGGCAATGCCAGGCACTGTGAGCAGATGGGACACTCTGGGTGGCAGCCCACTCTGTTTCCGGTCAGCTCTGTCAGAAAGTTCTTCCACCTCCTAATGCTGGAAGTCAAGGCAAGTCTGATGTTTTTGGATGGTGGTGTATTTAGAGAGGTACGGATGCAGGTGGCTACCCCCCTCCTCCCCGACTGTCCCAACTGAGTCACATGAACTGGAACAATACGATGAAGAATGAACTTGCACAGTCCCCTTTGTTTGTAGTTGGGGAAGTGCGCATGCTTCTGTGCGTTGCTCTGGCAAAGGCTGAGTCAGGCACACAGCCCACACTTGAGTCTTAAATGCCCCTTAGTCCACTCCTTCCCTGACCTCCCCTCCCCATCCAAATCACAGGTCGCAACAGACTCCAGCTGGCCGTGCCGAGGGAGGCCGTGCAAGCTGCGAGCAGCAGGAGCCACGTGGATCTGCTCACCTGGTTTCCTGAGGGGGAGGGGAAGTGGAAGAGCAGAGGCCAGCTCCCTGGTCCTTCTCTTCAGTGGCTGCTGCCCCTGGTGCCCCGGGCTCTCCTCGGATGGCGAGGGCTGGTCCTGGGTGGCAGTGGTGGTGGGGTCAGGTGGAGAGAGCCAGAGGCCAGGCTGATGTGAGGAGTGGGGCTGGGAATTTCCCACCTTTCTACGCTCCAGTCAAAGTCCTGTGTGCTGAGCAAAACAAAAGCCAGTTTCTCAGCGAGGCTCTTCCTTAGTGTGACTTTGATTCAACATGCTCATCACTTTCCTGTCTTTGAACTCACTGATGGTGCTAATAGAGACCAGCAGCAGATAAAACACAATTAACAAGGACTCATTAAAATGTAAATCAAGGGTGTCCCACCTGCAGAAAAAGAAATGGTGACAATGAAATGTTTCTGAAGATCAGAGTATCCTTTTAAAAAGGCTTGAAGAAATAAGAGAGTTTAATTTCCTACTTGTGAAGTTTATTGATAGTGCTTTTGTTCAGGTTCCAGAGAAGGGATGAGGACAGAGAAGATTCTGGAACATATTAATTTGATTCATACTTTCTGATAATAGGACAATATTATTTCTGAAGTGACTAAGACATCCCTGATTTTAATGTTGCTTTTTTTGTTGTTAGTTTTGTAAACAAATGATTATCAATGTAGAGAAAGTAAAGAAAAAATATGCTTAATATCCTGTTCTAAAACAACAGTTGTTTGTTTATTTATGTTTTGTTTGGGGACTATTTGCTCCATTCTTTGTCATTGTGATGCATGGTTTACATACTAGAAATGGGAAAATTTTGCCAAGAGTTAGCATGAAAGTGTTTGTGATATTTAGTCATTAGAGAACTGCTTATGAAACACTTGCTTTGTGTCAGGCACTGTAGTTGCACAACATACGTGGTAGTGAAAAAAGATGTCGTCCTGCTATTAATATTAATGTCCTCCCAGGGGAGGCATTTTTAGGTTCTTGGTGATTGCTGGAGAAAAGCATTTCAGGATGCACTATGCAAGCCAAAAGCAAACAGCTTTACTGATAGCGAAAGTACACTCTCTCACGAGAGAGGCAGTGGGCAGGCTGGAAAGGAAGAGGTTTTTGTCTTATGAAGTTTCACTAACTGAGGGGAGTAATATTCAAAGTTAAGGGGTTAATTTTTACTAAGAATTTGGGTAGTAGCTTCTAGAATTGGGTTCCTTCCCATTTCCATACTTTATATAGTTGTTTCAGGACTGTCATGGTGATTTCAAGGGTGGAGAAATTTTAAAACCACAATGCAAATTATATTGTAATTAGCCAAATTTTATTGTAATTTGTCTGTGGTTATCAGCCCCCTTTAATTAGACTTCAACACCTGCCCTCACTCTGCAAGCCCCTGCATCTAGGCTCAGCCCCGTCTCCTAGTCTCCTACTCTAAAACTGCCATCAAGAAGCTTGGAGAGCTTATTAAGATGAGAGAACTACTACTGAAATCTACTCTTCTGTCACCCTGCTCTTGGGGGACCCCTAATGCATGAGAATCAGAAAAGCCCTTTAGGACCTGCTACCCAGTGCAGAAGTCGGGGTAGAGACGTATAATGCTTCATCTTTAAATATAAGCCCCTCCCAATTATCAAGATCTTGGACAGGAAGTGAAGTCAAGGCAGGAAATCATTTCCTCTCCTGCTTTCTTCCACCCTGTCCTCCTTCATTTCCTCTCTTCCTTTGGTTACTCTTTCTTTAACATGCTTTCTCTTTCCTGATTTCTAAAATTCATTATGTGCACAAGTTGTTTCATTCTTGTTTTCTTTTTCAAGGAACCATAATCAGACTTTATCTATTCTCTTTTTTTGTCTTTTCTAACTTGTTATTTCTGCTTTTATTTTTATTGCTTCCTTATTGTACGTACCTTCAATGTATTATGTTCTTTCTTTTGTGACCTGAGAGTGATGTTTAATTATTTATGTTTAGTGCTCTTTTTCTCCTAAATTTATGTAGTTACTTAATGCGACTTTATTAACCACTACTTTATAACTCATAGATCTGATACGCAGCTAGAAATCCATTATTTTCTACATACGTACAATACAAGTTTTTATTTTCTCTTTGACTCAAGAGCTGTTTAAATAAAACTTCTTTTAATTTCCAAGTGGAAAGTCTCAGGACTTTTAAACATATGAAGAATTACTCAGTTTACTTGTAATAAGAAAAATTCAAGTTAAATCTATTCTATAAGAGCATATTTTCACCTATCAGATTGAAAAAATCCAAAGAATCCATATAGTAAGTCTCCAAATTCTGTTACCAAATCGTAATCTTTGCATTCCTATCAAAAATATTATCTTTATTATTTTAACTTTTGGACTTACAGCATTTTTCTCTGTCAACTAATATATAATCTACTTTTATAAATGATTCATGGGCAGTTGCAAAGAATTTATAATTCCCTATTTTGCAGTCAGAGAATTTTGTCTGTGCTAGTTATGTTAGTTAGGATTTCTCTATCCTTAATTTATATCCTCTTGATCTGTCTATGAACAAGATAGGTAAATTATAGTCCTCCATTTCTTGGTTGTCCCTGTATCTTCTTCCTGCAGTGGTTGGCTTTTGAATATTGGTACTATGCTACTGTGTGCATCACCATGAATAATTTGTGCTCTGGGTCTTATTTAATGCTTTGTGGACATAATTATACCTTGTGTAATATTAAAGTGGTGAACTTTGCTTTTTGTCTTTCTTCTCTTTACCTTTCTCTCTCTTTTTTTGTTCTTTTGGTATTTCCATTTTCTTGGTAGGCCTTTGCCCATCCTTTCATTAAAAATTTTTATTTTATTTCACTTCTGTCTTTTGTATCCATCATATCGCTTCTTATATAGGTGGCATTGACCCTTTAACAGCATAAAATGCAAATATAAATATATACATATATAGTCTTCTATCTTGTTTTTTCTAGATTTATAGTTTTGCTTTTAAACTAATGTTTGTTAATGTTTTATTATTGTCTTAGTAACCTTGTAGTTATAACTTTAAATAAATAATATCAACCCTTTGTATTTTACCATGAGCAAAAAAAAAACTTAAAATATTTTCTCTTACTTCATCATATAGTTTCTCTTCTCCATCAAGCAATTTTAGTTGCTATTATTATCCTATATAATGTCATACTGTTAAAGACACTTATACTAATATTCTATATTCTTCAATATTTCAAAAAATAGCCTTTGATTTTGGCATGCACCAACTTATTCTTCCTCTCTAAATCATTTCCCTTTATTCTTCAATTTACTTTTTACATCATTTCTATATTTCAGAGACTATTACATTTCCAATCTATCTTGTTACCTTAATTTCTATTTTTGTTTCAGTCTTACTTTTACTAGAAAATGTATTCATTGTTTACCATTAGCCCTTTTACTATAGTTTACCAGTCATCATTGAGTGGATTAAAGCTTGTGTTCCAGTAATTTTCCTTATGAAGATCTCATAAAATAATATAATCTGAATTCTTACATACTTAAAACTCATTTTGGCATTTATATTTGAAAGATATCTTGGCTGGATATGAAATCCTTGGTTCACTCTTTCCTTATATATCTTATAAAAATAACTCTATTATATTTGGATTTGAAAATTGTTATGGAAAAATATGAGGCCCCCTTGATATTTTCCCTCTTTTGTATGACTTGGTAATTTTGACAAGCTGCCAGTAACTTGAAAACTCAATAAATATTACTAGAGTACATTTCATTGTTGACCATTCTAGGATAATTTCCCATGACTCATCTTATGTAGACTTAGTTTTCTTAATGGAAACTCTTTTTATTATTTATTCATTTATTTTTTCAGGATATTATGGGGGTACAGACATTTTGGTTATAAGTAATGGCTTTGCCTCACCCAAGCCAGGGCTAGCTTTAACAAATTGACAAACACTTAGTTTTTCTTTTTCAGGAAGTCTAATTGCATGAATTTCTTTTCCCTGCATGTGTAATCAATAAAATGTTCTTGATTCTTTGAAACTCTATCTTTATTTTTGTTTCCTTTAGTTACATTTCTCATATTTATTTTCTTTGTCCCTTACTGTGTGTTGTGCAATATCAGTTTGCCCTTGTTTTTCTTCCAGTTTTATCATCATTTGTCTGATGGTTATTTTCGTTTATCTATTTCATATTTCATATCCTTTTGATATCTTACCATGTCATCAACTCAGTTCTAACAATTCTGCCGTAAAATGTTTCTTTAATAATGGGCTTGCCTTATTAAATCTGTTTAGATTGATGGCAAAAAATATATCCACTATTTTCATCTGTTCCATGTCACCATCTTTTTGGCACGTGTTCTTCATTTGTTAGTAATCATGCAACTCTCAACCTTCTTTTATTGGTTGTACAAATGTACTAAACTTTTGTTGTGATTATTACTCACCTGGAATGAATTGGGCATTCCTGACCAGGTATCTGCAAGAGGGTCCTGTTGGTAGTTAGGACCAGGTGACATTAATGGCCATACAGTGCAAGGGCTCTCTTTTCCATTTCCACAAAGATAGGGTGGTTCCAGTACATAAGAGAGGATGCTTCCTGTAAATATGCGGATTCCCCACATAGCCATCCCTCCTGTTTCCCTGGAAGTAGAGACTAGGGGCAGAAGTGGCTTCTCACACTATCTAATTAAAACTGTTTTTGTTCTTTTTTCTATTGATATATAATAGTTGTACAGATTTATGGGGTATTTGTGATAACATGATACGTTATACAATGTGTAATGATCAAATTGGGGTAATTGGGGTATCTATCACCTTAAATTATGATCATTTCTTTGTGTTAGGAACATTCCAAAGCTTCTCTTCTAGCTATTTTGAAATTTACAGCAAATTATTGTTAACTATAGTTGTGCTACTGTGCTATTAATATCAACCAGTAGAACTTAGTCCTGTCTAAAACTATGTTTGTACCCGTTAACCAACCTCTTTTTATCTTCTCTTCCCCTGTCTCCTTCCCAGCCTCTGTATCCATCATTCTGCTCTCTACCTCCATGAGATCCACTTTTTTAGCTCCCACATGTGAGTGAGAACATGTGATATTTGTCTTTCTATTCCTGGCTTATTCCTCCAGTTCCTTTTATGTTGTGCAAATGACAGGATTTTATTCTTTTTATGGCTAAATAGTATTCCATTGTGTATATATGCTGCATTTCTTTGTCCATTCATCACTGATGGACACTCAAGTTGATTCCCTTTCTTGGCTGTTGTGACTAAGGCTGCAGTAAGCATGGGGTGAAGATGTCTCTTTGATACACTGATTTTCTTTCTTTTAGATATAGATCCTTTAGTAGGATTGCAAGATTATCATGGTAGTTCTATTTTTTAGTTATTTGAGGAAAGTCCATACTGTTTTCCATAGTGGCTGTACTAATCTATGTTTCTCCCAACAGAGTGTGAGCTTTCTCTTTTCTTTGCATCACCACCAGCATGTTAATTTCTGCCTTTTTGATGATAGCCATTTTAACTGGGTGATATATCTTATGGTTTTGGTTTGTATTTCTCTCATGATTAGTGATGTTGAACATTTTTTTATATACCGTTGGCCATGAATATGTCTTGTTTTTTGAGAAATGTCTATTCAGGTTTTTTGCTCATGTTTTAATCAGATTATTGGGCTTTTATTTTTTATTTTTTTATTTTTTGCTATTGAGTTGTTTGAGTTCCTTATGTATTCTGGTTATTAATTTCCTGATGAATAAATAGTTTACAAATATTTTATCCCATTCTGTAGGTTGGCACTTCACTTTGTTGATTCTTTCTTTTGCTATACAGAAGGTTTTGAGCTTGCTATAGTCTCATTTGTCTATTTTTGCTTTTGTTGCCTATGCTTTTGAGGTCTTACCCAAAAAGTCTTTGCCTAGACCAGTGTCTTGAAGTGTTTCTCCAATGTTTTCTTCTAGTAGTTTCATTGCTTCAGGTCTTTAATCCATTTTCAGTTGATTATTTTATATGGTAAAAGACATGGGTCTAGTTTCATCCTTCTGCATATAGTTAACCAGTTTTCCCAGCACCATTTTATTGAAGAGACTGTCCTTTCACCAATGTATGTTTGTGACTCTTATGTTGAAAATGAGTTGGCTGTAAACGTGTGAGTTTATATCTCAGTTCTCTATTCTGTTCCACTGGTCTATGTGTCTTTTTTATGCTAGTGCCATGTTAATTTGTTTACTATGGCTTTATAGTATATTTTGAAGTTAGATAGTGGGACACCTTTAGCTTTGTTCTTTTTGCTCAGGATTGCTTTGGCTATTCTGGGTCCTTGTGGTTGCATACAAATTTTTGGATTGTTGGTTCTATTTCTGCGAAGCATATCATTGGTATTTTGATAGGGATTGCCTTGAATCTATAGATAACTTTAGGTAGTATGGACATTTTAACAATATTAATTGTTAATTGAGCATGGGATATCTTTCCATTTTTTTGTCTTCTTCAATTTCTTTCATCAATGTTTCATAGTTTTCTTTGTGGAGATATTTCACTTCTTTGATTAAATTTATTTTTGATATTTCTTTGTAGCTATTGTAAATGGTTTGCTTTCTTGGACACTTTTTCAGATTATTGCTGATGAATAAAAGTGCTATTGATTTTTCTATGTTGATTTTGCATTCTGCAACTTTACTGAATTTGTTTATCATATCTAGTAGTTTTTTGGTGAATGGTTCAGGTTTTTCTAAATGTAAAATCATGTCACCTGCAAGCAAGAATTATTTGACTTTTTCAAATCAAAGAAAATAATCTTCTTTTCTAATTCAGATGCTCTTTATTTCTTTCTTTTGGCATATTGCTCTGACTAGGACTTCCAGTATTATGTTAAATAAAAGTGATAAAAGCAGGTATCCTTGTCTTGTTCCAGATCTGAAAGGAAGGCCTTTCAATTTTTCCCTGTTCACTATGGCATTAGCTATGGGTTTGTCATATATGGCCTTTTTTGATTTGAGGTATGTTTCTTTTATATCCCATTTGTTGAGAGTTTTCATCATGAAAGAATATTGAATTTTATCAAATAGATGCTTTTTCAGCATCTATTGAAATAATCATATGGTTTTGTTCTTGATTTTGTTAATATATTGTATCATGTTTATTAATTTGCGTATGTTGAACTATACTTGCATCTCTGGGATGAGTTTCACTTGTTCATGGTGAATAATCTTTTTAATGTATTGTTGAATTTGGTTTGTTACTATTTTATTGAGGATTTTTGCTTTTATTTTCATCAGGGATATTGGCCTGTAGTTTTGTTGTTGTTGTTGTTGTATTCTTGTCTGTTTTGGCATCAGATTATTGCTGGCCTCATAGAATGAATTTGGAAGTATTTCCTCCTCTTTAATTTTTTGGAATAATTAGAGTAGAATTGGTATTAGTTCTTCTCTAGATGTTTTGTAGAATTAATCAGTGAAGCCATCAGGTCCTGGCTCTTCTATGATGGGCAACTTCTTATTAAAGCAAAAATAAATGAAATTGAGACTAAAAATAATTAAAAAAATCAACAAAACAAAAAGTTTGTTTTTGACAAAATACAATTGGAAAACCTTTAGCTAGACTAAGACAAAAAAAGCAAAGACCCAAATAAATAAAATCAAAAGCAAAAAAGGATACATTGTAACTGATGCCACAGAAATACAAAGAATTATTAGAGACTGTTATGAACAACTATGTTTTGACAAATTAGAAAGCATCGAAGAAATGGATAAATTTCTGGACGCATACAACTTACCAAGATTGAACCAAGAAGAAATATTATAGAAAGCCTGAGCAGACCAATAACGAGTAAGGGGATTGAAGCAGTAACACACTATCCAATTTAACACGCAGCTTGACACCCAGTTGACACATGCTCTTGTACATATTTTGCCCCTCAGAGTGTGCCACTTGCCTGTAAGAAGTCTATTTTTGATGGTTCATTCTGAGATCACGGAGGGTGGAGTTTTATTACTAACATCTCTCCTTTTTACATTTTTGTGTGACTCCCACATGAACTTGATTTTTTTCTTAGCAGCCTTTTCAAATTCTTGGGTGTCTCTTTGAAATATTTATCAAAATTGAAAGTATGTATTTTTTTCTCATGTTGATTTTGAACTACTTTCCAGGAGCAGATAAGAAAAAGACTGAGTTATATAGCCTTGTCTTATAATTTCTCATCTCCAATTTCTTATTCTATTCAATTTCTACCAAATGACCTCAGTAAGACATATTTGTGCAATGTGTCTGAATATTCTTTTGGATCAGAGAGAGTTGTTCCAAGAATATCAGAGCTGGGTTGATCCAATTCCAAGCCTCTCATAACTCTCTTCTTTGTAAAGGTAAAAGCTTTCTTTAAGGGATCCACAGGACACACATATATCACAGAATTTTTAACCAACACGACTTATGAGATGATAGCTTAGAATAGAAACTTAGATAATATTTGTGCATGATACTTACTGGCTCTTTTGTAAGATTCAATTACTGCAAGAATAAAGTTAATTAGCCATCAATTCCACTGCCATTAAGTAAAAAAGGGGAAGTTCATGAACAAATAGACAAACTTTAAACCCCCCAAATAAACTCAGCATTAATTTCTTTTAACTTTACAGGTGATCTATGCTTCATCTCTGTGCTAAATTGTGTTACTCTGGGATAAGAGATGGCATTTACTGGATATACAAGTTGATAGATTTTATGGCACTACCTGTTCATAGATTTCTGCCTACTCCGAAACTACAAAAAAAAAAAAAGTGATTAAAAAAACCCAGAAAGTCACAAAACTGAAAATTTAAAACACTCTGCCCTCTGCAAACAGTCACTGTATAACATGCAAGTTAACCATATTTAACTTTAAAATGTGATTCACTAAGTTAACAGCTCATAACAGTTGTCTTAAGCAGAAAAGTGCATGAAAACAAAGAGATTAATTTTCTTTTCTTTTTCAGACATTCATGTACTCTTGGCATACTTTTCCTATGAGGCAAGCCTTTGCCAGGGAGAGGAGGCACAGTTGGAAGGCATTGTCTACATGCATTCAGTGGTCTTTTAAAAATGTATATATACCTCATAATGCCATATTTTTGTATCCCTTTCCCCCTTTAAAAACCTTTTCAATGTATCTTCTTGTCCATTGACTAAGATCAGAAGTCACCCTGACATGCAAAACCCTTTCAGGTTCTGACCCCAGCTAATGCTCCGACTCCATGTTCTGCTAACCCACAAAGGCCTTGCCCGCTCCTGAACTGTGCTCAGTATGCTTCCACCTTAGGCCCTTGCACTTGCTGCTCTTTGGCTGGGAGCAGTCTTTCTTCAGATACCTGTATGTCTCATGTCCTTACTTCATCTGCTCTCTGCTCAGATATTTCTTCCACAGTTGGGCCAGCTAATCGTCCTCTCTGACATAGCGTCCCTTCTCACTGTTACTCAAGATGGTTCTTTTTTCCTCATGGCTCTTATCACTATATGACATCATATGTCTCTTAGTACTTTTTGTGTTGCTATAACAGAATATCCGGGACTGGGTAATTTAAAAGGAAAAGAAGTTTATTTGGCCCATGATTCTAGCGGCTAGAAAGTCCAAGATTGGGCAGTGTATCTAGTTGGCCTCTGGGAGGGCCTCGTGCTGCTTCAACTCATGGTGGAAAGTGGAAAGGGAAGCAGGTGTGCACAAAGAGACCAAATGCAAGTGCAGACTGATAGTATAACAACCAGATCTCACAGGAACTAACCCAGCGCCTTGAGAACTAACCCAGCCTCAAGAGAACTGCATTAATCCATTCATGAGGCTGGAGCCCCCATGACCCAAACACCTCTTAAAGGCTCCACTACCTCTCAATTCTATTATACTGGCAATTAAAATTCACCATGAGCTTCAGTGGGGACATAACAATCTCTTTGTTTATTGGTTTGTTTATGTCCCACCCCCACTAGAATAGACAATCCTTAATGGCAAGACTTTTTTCTGTTTGACTCATTCATGTATCACAAGTCCAATAACACGTTTGCACATTTGATCGGTGAATAAAATAATTAACATATGGATTTAATGCTCAGAGAGTATGAAGTAAGAAGACAGAGGGTCCAGGTTAGGGTGAAAATGCTCACATTTCAAGACAGGTAAAGGGGGAGTTGCCAAGCAGTGGGTGTAAAGTCAGGAGTTGTTCTGGAAGCTAAGAGAAGAGGAAGGAGGAGGGAATGGCCGGTGTCATCAAACATGGCTGAGAAGTCAAGAAGGAAAGAGACTGAAAAATTCCCATTGTATTTAGAGGCATGACTGTCATTGGTGTCCTAGATATCAGTAATTTCAAGTGTGTATTAGAAATGGAGCCCAGATAGAGTGGGTTAAAATGTGAGGGTCGGGGAAATAGAAAAGGAGCAATTGATATCAATGATTGAAGATGCATAATGACCCTGGTTAGGTGGGGAAAATTATAGTCATGGCCTAATGACCTGTTTCCTTCCTCTGACCTGCTTCGCCTATGGCAGATGTTAGAGAGGACTGGGATTGGGCTATGGCTACCTGCAGTGCCTTGAACCAGTTGTGTCTACTTCTTGGGTTCCTTTGTGAGTTCATAAACACACAAAATCAACACACCGATCATAGTTGTCCTGCCTAAGTCACAGGCCTGTAGAAATAGCCAAATGAGATGTTGTTCCTAAAAGTGCTAACTCATAAGAAAAATGTAAAAAAGCATATGCACGTATAGAACTTATCATATGCATGGCTATTAGTAGATTCTTTTTTCTTGCCCTTGAATGCTGACTAAATTATGCCCTTACAGATTCTTGAACAACGTTGGTTTCTTTTTTCCACTGATAATGATGCTGACTTGGATGGTGTCTGTGGCCAGCATGGTCCGAAAGCTGGTTTACGAGCGGGAGATCCAGATAGAAGAGGTAAATTGACTTACACCCTGCTTGGCAGACAAGGAGGGGTGGGGTGGTGTCTTTGGAAACTGATTTTGTTCCATAACTGACCTGATCCCCTCTGTTGTGACCTCCCTTTCCTCTGCTGGGGTTCCTGTGTACAGTCCAACTGAGTCCCTGTCCCAGGAAAACAATTTTATGTTAAAGTCTATGAAGTACTGCTAAAGTTTAATAGATATTTTTTACTGAGATGAAATAGAATCAAAGATTAATAACATGAGATCGCTAGAACAAAGCCAGTGTTGCTCATTCAGCAATTTGTTTTTTTTTTTTTTTGAGACAGAGTCTCACTTTATTGCCCAGGCTAGAGTGAGTGCCGTGGCGTCAGCCTAGCTCACAGCAACCTCAAACTCCTGGGCTCAAGCAATCCTGCTGCCTCAGCCTCCCAAGTAGCTGGGACTACAGGCATGTGCCACCATGTCCGGCTAATTTTTTTCTATATATATTAGTTGGCCAATTAATTTCTTTCTATTTATAGTAGAGATGGGGTCTCGCTCTTGCTCAGGCTGGTCTCGAACTCCTGAGCTCAAATGATCCGCCCACCTCGGCCTCCCAGAGAGCTAGGATTACAGGCGTGAGCCACCACGCCCGGCCTCAGCAATTTTTGTAAAACCCAGAGAAACCTAATGACTTTTCATCTTAATTTATGGTTAGAATTCACTATGTAGAGGGAAGGGGCCAAGATGGTGGACTGGAAACAACCTACACATGCCACTCTTATGGAGAGGACTGAAGGTGGTGAATGGATATCCACCTTCAGAGCAATCATCTAAGAGAGAGCATTGTGAATCTAAAGAGAGGAGACGAGAGGCACCCAAAATGAAGGAGAAGGAAGAGAGGTGACCTTCTCTGTGGTTTGGAGGTATGCAAGAAAAATTAGTGCACAGGTGAGGAAGGCACAGAGGGGAGAATCCTGGGGCTCCGTCCTACCCCCCCCACAATCATTCCTATCCAAGCTTCAGGAGGGACCCTCCACTGCAGAAAGCTGCAGGAATGACATAGGGAGCTATGTGGAGACTGTGCAGCAGCATTTCTCTGAATAGATGCCACAGTGGGGACCCACTGGCTCACAAACCCTGGGCATTGAAGCTGGTGCCATTTTATAATCCTAGACCCAGAGCATTGCCTCTACCCAGGGGTCAGATCCATTGTTGCCGCCTCCTCATTGCCCGTGCTGGTCTGATGGAGGGAGGGAGAGAGTGGGGAAACTGGGCACTCTCATGGGTCTTGTGGGCAGGAGCTACATGCCCCTACTGCCACTGGGGTTCTAGACAATTGCTGTACTTTGTCAATGTGGGCAGGGATATGCTCAAGCTAAAGCCCAGCCAACAAATGCCACCACCTACAGATCTAACTCGGAGAGCTCTCAAGCCAGTGTAAGTTGACTATCAGCACTACCTGCAGGCGTGGGCAAGGCTTTGCTTAAGTCAGCAGCTGCCAGTGAATGCTGTTGACTGCAGATCTGAGTGGGGCAGCCCTCAAGTTGGCATAGGCCATCAATACACCCCCACTGGAGGGCACAAATGGGTCTATGCTCAAGTCACAGAGGGCAACAAATGCCACCACACATGGATCTGAGTGGGGCAGATTTAAGCCATGTGGGCAATTATTGACACCTGTAGGCATGGGTGAGGCTGCCCTTGAGCTGGCACAGACTGACAAATGTTGCTGCCCACAGATCTGAGTGGAACAGTTCTCAAGCTGGCCCAGACTGACAATCGGCACCACTGACAGAATTAGGTAGGGCATTCATTCACTCTGCGATGCCCATGGGGACCTCCAGTGACAACCACAGGGGGAGGGTGAGGCAAGAGAGAAACAATGTTAAATGCTCACAGTTTTGCCCATCTCATGCTGGATAGACCCTCCAGAGTAGGACGCAGTTGAACCACCCAGGGATCTTGCCTTCTTTGCACTAAGTAGGAGAGTTCCCAGCAGAGGAGAACAGGTACACTGTAAGCTTATCTGTCTTGAGCTGAGAGAAGAGGTTTCAGGTGAGAAGGAACCAGAATAAGAACTCTGGTAACATGAAAAAACAAGCTGTTTTGACAGCCCCAAAGAATGACAAAAGGTCTTCAGCAATGGACCCCAATCTAAAAATAAATTGTCAAAATGTAAGAGATGGAATTCAGAATGTGGATGGCAAGTAAGATGCATAGAATTGAAGAGAAAGTTGAAAACCAACACAAAGAAGCCAAAAATTTTTTTTAGGACATGAATTAAAAAAATGAAAAACTCACCAAAGAGATAGAAAACATAAGAAAAGATAGAACATAAAGAAATGAAAGAGTCATTTAGGAAATTTTGAAATATAGCAGAAAGCTTCAACAATAGGCTAGATCAAGCAGAAGAAATTTCAGAGCTTGAAGGTAAGGCTTTGTAACTAACCCAGTCAGTCAAACAATATTGTAGAATAAACAATAAAGAAGAATGAACAATCACTTGGAGAAGTATGGGACTATGCAAAGTGGGCCAATATAACAATTATTGGTACCCCTGAGGGCAAAGAAGAAAAAGCAAAAAGCATGGAAAACATATTTGAGGAAATTATTGATGAAAATTCCCCTGGTATAATTGAAGATTCAGAAGATTTTGAAGATCCAGATGGTCATCAAAACCGAGGAAGATTTATAGCAAATAGGTCACCTCCAAGACACATAGTCATCAACCTAGCCAAAGTCACAATGAAGGAGAAAATTCTACAACCTGCTAGATGAAAGTCATGACTAATCTACAAAGGAAGACCCATCAGCTAATGGCAGACTTCTCAGTGGAGACAATTAGAAGCCAGAAGGGATTGAGGCCCCATTTTTAGTCTTCTTAAAAAGAACAACTGCCACTCAAGAATTTTAAGAAACTAAGCTTCTTAAATGATAGAGAAATAAAGTCCTTTCCAGATAAGCAAACACTAAGGAAATTTGTTACTACTAGAGCTGCCCTATAGGAAATACTCAGAACTGTATTATACTTAGAACACCACAATAGATACCCACCAGTGTAAAAACACACAAAAGTTAAAACTCACAGCTCTAATAAAACAATATCACAAAAGGGAAAATAAAACAACAAGGTATCATCCAACATGATAAACAGAACAGTAACCCACATATCAATATTAATACTGAATGTGAACAGTCTGAATGCTCCACTTAAATGACATAGACTAGCTGAATGAATGAATAAACACATCCCAATTATATGCTGCCTTAAGAAATACATTTAACTCACAAGGGCTCATGCAGACTGAAGGTAAAAGGAGGGGAAACATATTCCATGCAAATGGAAACCAAAAGTGAGCAGGTATAGTAATTCTCATATGAGATAAAATAGACTTTAAAGTAACAATGGTAAAAAAAAAAAAGACAAGGATGGTCATTATGGAATGGTAAAGGGATCAATTCAACAAGAAGATATAACAGTCATAAATATAGATGCACCTAACTCAGGGGCTCCCAGATTCATAAAGCAAACTCTACTAGATATAAGCAAAGAAATAAACAGTTGCATCATAATTGCTGGGGACATCAATGCCCCACTGACTGAACTGGAGAGATCATCAAAGCAGAAAATCAATAAAGAACCATTGGACTTAAATGGGACTTTAGAACAAATGAACCCTAAAAACTATGGAATATACATTCTTCTCATCAGCACATGGGACATTTCCCAAGATTGATCATATCTTAGGCCACAAAACTAGTCTCAGCAAATTTAAGAAAATCAAAATAATACTGTGTACTTTCTCAGACCACAGTGGAATAAAACTAGAAATAAATTCCAAGAGAAACACTCAAATCTGTACAAAGTCACAGAAATCAGCCAAACTGATCCTTGGGTCAATGATGACATTAAAATAAAAATCAAAATGTTCCTTGAATGAAGTAAAAGTGAGACATAAGCTTTCAAAATCTACGGGATATGGCAAAGGCAGTCCTAGGCAGAAAGTTCATAGCCTTAAATGCCTACATCAATGAGACAGAAAGATTACATATTAAAACTTAATGGCACATCTCAAGGAATTTGAAAAAGAAGAGCAAACCAAACCCAAAGCCAGCAGAAGAAAGAAGAAAATAAATAAGAAAGCTTAAAGCAGAACTAAATAAAATGGAAACCAAAAAAAAAAAAAAAAAAAAAGGGAAAGATCAACCAAAAAAAAAGTTATCTCGTTGAATAAACAAAATCAATAGGCCACTAGCCAGATTAAACAGAAATAAAATAGAAAGGACTCAAATAACTTCAATCAGAAATGAAAAAGGAGACATTACAACTGATACTACAGAAATACAAAATATCACCTGTGAATATTGTGAAAACCTCTACACATACAAACTAGAATATATAAAGCAAATAGATGAATTCCTGGAAACACACCACCTTCCAGAATTCAATCAGGAAGAACTAGAAATCCTGAACACACCACTAAAAAGCAGTGAGACTGAAGCATTAATAAAAAATCTCCCAACAAAAGGCCCTGGATGAGAAAGATTGACAGCCAAATTCTACCAGACCTACAAAGAAGAACTCATACCTATCCTACAGAAAGTACTTCATAACATTGAGAAGAAGGGAATCTTTCCTAACTCATTCTATGAAGCCAGTACCACCTTGATACCAAAAGTGGGAAAAGAAATAACAAAAAAGAAAACTACAGACCTATATTCCTTATGAACATAGATGCAAAAATCCTCAACAAAATACTAATGAATGAAATTCAACAACCTGTTAAAAAGATAATTCACCATGATCAAGTGGTTTTCATCCTAGGGATGAAAGGAAGTTTTGACATATGCAAGTCAATAAATGTGATTCACTACATAAACAGAAGCAAAAACAAAGACCATATGATTATCTCAATAGATGCAGAAAAGATATTCAACATAATCCAGTACCCTTTTATGATAAAAATCCTCAACAAACTAGGCACAAAAGGAACATATCTCAAAATTATAAAAGCCATATATGACAAACCCACAGTCAACATTATACTGAGTGGGGAAAAGTGAAAAGCATTCCCCCTAAGAACTGGAACAAGACAAGGATGCCCACTGTCACCACTTCTATTCATCATAGTACTGGAATTCCTAGCCAGACTAATCAGTCAAGAGAAGGAAATAAAGGGTATCCATATTGGGAAAGAGGAGGTCAAACTATCCCTGTTTACTGACCGTATTATCTTAAATTTAGAAAACCACAAAGACTCCACCAAGAGTCTCCTGGAATTGATAAATAAAGTCAGCAAAGTCTCAGGATACAAAATCACTATACATAAATCAGTAGCATTTATATGGATTAATAATATTATAGTTAAGGTGAGCATCAAATCAAGACTCAATACAATTTACAATAGCTGCAAAGAAAATAAAATACCTGGGAATATATTTAACCAAGGAGGTGAAAGGAGACTTAAATGTAAGGAATGAAACCATAAAAATTCTCGAAGAAAATGTAGGAATATCTCTTCTAGACATTGGCTTAGGCAAAGAATTTATGACGAAGGCTCCAAAGACAAATGCAACAACAAAAACATCAACCACAAAATAAATAAATGGGACTTGATTAAATTAAAAAGCTTCTAGACAGCAAAAGAAATAATCAAAAGAATTAATAGACAACCTATAGAATGGGGGAAAACATTCACAATCTATACATCTGATAAAAGGGCTAATATCCAGAGTCTACCCAAAACTCAAACAAAGCAGCATGAAAAAAATAAACAACCCCATTAAAAAGTGGGCAAAATACATGAACAGAAATTTTTCAAAATAAGAGAGGCAAATGGCTTAAAATCATATGAAAAAATGGTCAACATAACTAATCATTAGGGATATGCAAATTATTAATAAAACCACAATAAAATACTACTTTATCCCTGTCATAATGGTGATCATTAAAAAGTCAGAAAACAGTAGATGCTGGCATGGATGCAGAGAGAAAGGAATGCTTATGCACTGTTGGTGGGATTGCAAGTTAGTACAACCTCTATGGAAAACAGTATGGAGATTCCTCACAGAAAAAAAAATGCAGACTTATCATTCTATCCAGAAATCCCACTGCTGGGTATCTACTAAAAAAAATCATTTTATCAAAAAGACACCTGCACTCCAATGTTTATTGCAGCATAATTCACAATTCAACCTAAGTGCCTATCAATTCATGAGCAGATAAAGAAAATGTGGTATATGTATACCATGGAATACTACTCAGCCATGAAAAGGAATGAAATAATGTCTTTCACAGCAACTTGGATGGAACTGGAGACCATTATCCTAAGTGAAGTATCCCAGGAATGTACAAACACATGTTCTTACTCATAATTGGGAGCTAAATGGCGGGCATACATGGGCACAGAGAGATGTAAAGGACATTGGAAACCAAGAAGAGGGTAGGGGGAGAGATGGTGATGGTAATAACTTACCTGTGGGTATAATGAACACTGTTCTGGTGATGGGCACACTAAAAGCCCTGACTTAAGCACCATATAAGCTATCCATGTAACAAAAACACTTGTACCCTCTTAATATTTTGAAATTAAAAAATGGAAAAATAAAAGAATTCTTCATGTTAAAGCTTGCTATTTTCATCCTAGTATTGTTAAAACTTGAAACCATCAGAGCTCATTTTAAGAATGACAGTTTGTAAAAGTATTTGGTAAAGACCTGACTCCCCATCTATCCCTGCAGAAAGGTGAAGCCAGGAGACAACGGGTGTGTACTGTCTACTTATTTTATATTTATTAAAGTGAAGAAACAGTGCGGTAAAATAAAATGTGCTTTTCATTCAATTTTACAAGCACTGCATAGAACTGGCATTACTGTTTTGCATGTTATTTACCTATTTACTACCTATTTACCTATGGACTTGTGCATTTCTTTCTGAACTCAGTTTAGCCCCTCAGCACAGGGACCTGGTGAACGTTAGGCTCGCTGGGCTGTAAGTGACCAGGGGTAACCCAGGCCGCACGCTTCAGAGCCAGTGGTCCTCCAATCACAAGTAATCGGCCCCATACTCAAGGATATCACGATGTGGTGGATGGGCAAATGGTAGATTTAGTGAATGAATTGATTTTATTTTATTACTTTGAACAGAGTTATTCTGCAAAACGCATTCTAAGATGTATGCAATAAGCCTCCAAACTGAAGAGCTCAACTACCAGTATTTCCCTGTTTTGTTTTGTTTTTCTCTTTATTAAAAAAAACACAGATAAAATGAAAATCAAAAAATTAAAATTAAAACAAAAATAGTGTTCCCCAAATAAACGTGAAAACACAATGAGACTGAAGTTGACCAAACCTAAGGTCTAAGATATGTGCTCCTACCCATTCCTGATGTGTGTTCTTGCCAGTGAGATTATTTTAATGTCTCCTAGTTTCAGTCCTCTCTTCCCCAAATTGGTGAATGACCTAAGGTGCTCCTGAGGAAATGCTGAGCTCTAGGAAGGCCTGTCCTTTCCAATGCCCTATGCAGGGCTGACTTTGCAAGCAATGCTAATTTCCCTCCCCCCCACCCATCTGACCTGTTCTTCCTGAAGTATCTGCTGCTGTGGTGACTCCGGGTTTCCTCTCTTGACAGTACATGCAGATGATGGGCGTGCACCCAACGATCCATTTCCTGGCCTGGTTTCTGGAGAACACGGCTGCGCTGACCATAAGCAGTGCCGGTCTGGCCATCATTCTGAAAATAAGTGGCATCTTTGCGCATAGCAATGCCTTTATTATCTTCCTCTTTCTCTTGGATTTTGGGGTGTCGGTTGTCATGCTGAGTTACTTCTTGAGTGCATTTTTCAGCCAAGCCAATACAGCGGCCCTTTGTACCAGCCTGGCCTACATGATCAGCTTTCTGCCCTACATAATTCTGTTGGTCCTGCGTAACCAATTGAGTTTTGTCATTCAGACATTTCTGGTAAGTGAGTTATTTTCTAAAAAGGCAAAATAAAACAAAACTGCCGTACCTTCAACGAATCAAAACCACTATCTTCAACTTTTTAATTTGTCACGTTCAGATCTCCACGGGCTTTTTGATCTCTACTTTCTTTATCCTGCCCACAGATGCGAACCTTACAGCTGTAGTTCACTGAAATTACAATGGTCTTGCTGGATGGCAGCCCATTGAGAATTGCCATTTTTTATGGAATGGGGACGCTTTGCAGACTCTGGGAAATCAGCGGCATCCTTAAGGAAGCATATAACTTTAGTTTCTCTTTGTTTCATGCATGGAAAGAAATAGATTTCTAAAGCTATTTTAGAAGTAAAAAAATAAGCATTTTTCTTGAAGCACCATGAATTACATCACATTAAGTGGAAAAATCTCTTCCTTAGCAATGTCAGAGTTGCTCATCCATTTAAAATGTACCTCCTGAAAATGTATGACAATACTTTTGGGTCCGTTACATAAAATATGCAGAAGATAGAAATGTATTCATTCTTTTATGACTGTTTCCTGGCAAGCATGTGCTGTGTCTGACACATAGTGGGAACTCAGTCGTTGAAGGAGGGATGAACAACTCACCATTAAAATGGTCCCTTTCACAGAGCCAGTGGCACAGCTTTAAACATTCACATGACACTCAAGGCTACTTTGCTCAGCAGGTCAGGTCACTTCCCCAAGTATCAGTCTGTTGGGAGGTGGGGCTGAAATCCCTAAGGGAGACTTGGGGGCAGGGTCAAGGAGACTTAGCGTCACAGTGCTGCCAAGGGATGTTTAAAGGCCTTTAAAAAACAGTTCGTCCAGCACAGATCTCAAGACAAGCCCAGTGTACCACCCCCTCACTGGGAATGGGTCACCTTCTCTGCTTATTTGAAGCCTTATGGTAAAATATTTCCGTGGGAGCCAAATGATTTTTCTCCAGTAAACCATATCTATGTTGTGCGTATATGGTGGTATTCATGCATAATGAAAAAGCAGTTAAATTCCATCAGTATTTTGTCCATTGATATGTGTTCATCAGTTTTAATTAGCTTATGTAACACCTGTAATAACTGAGAAGCAATAATTTTGTGTGAGTGTTAATTAGGCATTTTCAGAATAATTAACCAAAGTGGGGCCATTTGGTGCCCCTCCCTCACACACTGCTTACACATAGAAAAGGAATCATCCATGATTTGGCCTGATTATTAAATGCTGTTATTTTTGTTTTTACTTCAGTTCTTATATTTAAGGGTTCTATGCATATAAAATTCGATTTTCCTTTTACATATTCAAATGTTTTCTAGCAAGTAAAGCAAAAAATCTAACTCTGGTACATTGTATTTTTAAATATAAAATACTTTTTCAATGCACTTTTTTTTTTTTTCCCGACATAGGACCTCTCTACTGGAGATACAATAACATTTTTTCTCAATACACTCTCTTTCTAGTGTAGAATAGTGTATATATTCCACCAGTCTGCCTGCAGTGTGCTCCAGGGCATTCACTTAATAATAAAAAACAGTAAATTGCTGTATTCCATTTTCCACTGTTTTGTGTTACACGTTTCTATATACGGTGCATTGGATTTATGACACTTCAAACATCGTAGTAAAGAGAAATAATTCCCTTTAACGTTAAAAACTAGCTTGTTATCATGCTTTTCAGAGTGGGCTGACATTCTGCTCAGTCTTTCAGGTTCAAATATTTAAATCACTGCCTGAAGCAATGTTTTGGCTTCAGCATCAGCAGGTATGGCAGCTTCTCTGTGAATTTCATGTTGCGGGTTTTCTGCGGTTCCGATCTAACACTAATATGCTGTTTTTCTCCCCACTCCATCAATCTGCGGGCAGTGTTTCCTCTCAACAACTGCCTTTGGACAGGGAGTATTTTTCATTACATTCTTGGAAGGACAAGAGGCAGGTAAGAGAATACATTTTTAAAAAGTGACTCTGAGTGACTCATGTTTTGGCAAATTTATATTTATGTTGCAAGCAATACAGTAGAAAGTCTTCATTACCAAGTGGAACATATGGAATGAGCTATGGATATTTGGTTTTGCTGGTGTAAACACCTCCCACCATCTAGTTGCCCCAGGTTTGAGAACAACCAGGTGTGATCATGCATCTTTTGCCTCAGATTCTTTCCAGGTCAGCCACCCGGCCAACGCCCGGGTCTTCTTTATAACACCCCTGGAATAAGGTCAGCTTCGGGACCTTCAGAATTCTTCCAAGAATGAGGAGCCCACACACATCCATTTGTTAGATCAGCGGTTCCCAACCTTTTTGGCACCAGGGACTGCTTTCATAAAGGACAATTTTTCCACGGACAGGGTGGGAGGGAGGCGCGGAGCTCAGGGAGCAACGCAAGTGATGGGGAGCAACTGTAAATGCAGGTGAAGCTTGGCTTGCTCACCTGCCCCTCACCTCCTACTGTGCAGCCTGGTTCCTAAGTTTCATGGAAGATAATTTTCCCATGGATAGGGTTGGGAGTGAGGAGACAGAGCTCAGGCAGTTAGTTGAGAGCAGAGCTCAGAGCTGATGCGGTGTGGTTCCTATCAGGCTGTGGACCAGTACTGGTCCACCTGGGGGTTGACAACTACAGTGTCAGCCTGTTATTGAATTTGGATCCATCTTTCCAGGTCCCTGTTTTTTAGTTCCTTCTTCCTAATTCCCTCTTTCACATGACAGCTGCCCACATATTTGTCGGCTCTAATCTTTGCACCCATATTTTCTAGAGCTTTCCTGAATGTCAGGATCCAGAAATAGGTCTAATCAACACAGAGTAGAGCATAATGATCCCTCAATTTTTCATGATACAGCTTAAAATGACTTAAAAAATTGTTGGCAGCATTTTTCACTTTTTTGAGATTTTAACAACTAAAATCCCAAACTAGAACAGACATGTATTTCTTACATGTTAATAAGGTTTTTGGGGTGTGTTTTGTAAACACAGGAGAAACATATGCCATAAGTAAAACTCAGCTCCAGCTATTGTTGTGTTTGTCAGTTAATTTGCACTGGTCTTAGAATTCTTAGACTTTTTCTGAAAAACATATTTAAATGTCCTTTAACAGATGAGCAATCCTGAATGATTTCTTTTGTATTCTTCAACCCAATCTCTAAAATAAATTGGATCAAAAAGATACAATGAAAAATGGACAGTGTTAGACCATTCGAATATTTTACTCCAATTTCCAACAAGTACTCAATGATTAAAACATGTAATTTAATGAGTTTGAGCCTAGCACTAGGGAAATTTAGAAAGAGGGATATTTTTCTTAAATTATATTTTAATCTAGCAATAAATCACAAGCATATTGTCAGAAAAGAATGGTTCTTTCTCATCCTAGATCTTATATAGCCTATTTAGATATTTTCCAAAAGTGGAGAGAGTTATATAATTTAGAGTTTGGGTTTTCAAGGAACCTTCTTTATCTTTTTAAAAAAATATGCTATTTTACCAAAATATGAAGTCTTTTTTAATTGGATAAATAAAACTAGATATAAGTAAAGTGACCTTTAAAAATGTTGAAATGTTAGGTATTTGAATGTTGCTAATCGTCATTCCACCTGATATCATTGAAACATGTAAGACTATACAAGTTAATGTTTCCTTTGGAGAGTTATGGCCAATGGTACTGACCTTCCTTTTGTTTTATCTGTATTCAGCTTTACTGGAGCTTCTAGAGTTAATGAATTCATCTTACTAAAATCTACAGTAAAAGAGGATGCACAGTTATAACTCTGACCTTTTTCTTCCTACCAGGGATTCAGTGGAGTAACATGTACCAGGCTCCAGAACAAGGGGGTATGACATTTGGCTGGGTTTCCTGGATGATTCTGTTTGATTCAAGCCTTTATTTTTTGTGTGGATGGTACTTCAGCAACTTGATTCCTGGTAAGAATTTTGCACTTCATAAGATAACAAAATAAACTTTAAAACAGTTTCAACCAACATATATGAATATTAGAATAATTGTTTATTCCTTAAGGAAGACAGCAGAAAGGGAAGTCTTAGGCCATATTTTAAAAAGAGCTGTGAATATTTAAGAAAACATGATGTTTCTGCATCCAGTGAAAAGTCAAAGGCCACAGGAGTGGTTAGCCAGGGTGGCATGCCTATGACAACCTGCTTAGCCTACCACAAGGCTCCCCAACAAGTGGCCTTCTGTTCACTACACAGAAAAGATCCTGATTCCCAAGATCGAGTGTTTGGGGAAGGCAGGCATAAGGCGTGAGGGTAGGAGGGTCTCAGGGCCCCCAGACAACAAAGAGTATGGGTGGGGAGTTCAGGGCACCTTGGATGGACAGCGGAAGCTAAGTGATAGAGCGCCCAGCCACTGGCAGGTGAGCGGGCGGCAGAACTTGGAGAGAAGCAGGCAGAGCCCGATGGCAGCTGGAGTGCGTGGGTTGGGGGTGGGGCTGGCTCCAAACTCAGGGTCTTCAATGGTGTCCCAGGTATGCAGTTTCTCCTGACGTGATGTGGTGTGCCTCTTCCCTGGTGTGACAGACACACCCTGGAGGTCTGGGGGTGAGTGTACGGATTGCAGGGAGGGCCACTAAGGATAAAGGATTTCCCTGCTGCGTTAGTAGGGACAGAGGTAGCGTACCTTTACCTTTTTGGTTCAGACTATAATAAAGCTGAAATAGCTCTTTAAAAAATGTTTATTATTTAGAAATAACATTTTGATGGTATTATATTTTCTTGCTAAACTTACTTGTGACTCAGGCCTTATACTTTCCAAAGCAACTGGCATCTAACTTTTAAAATTAAGAACTAAAGAAAGAGATTCTATCATGTACAAATGAAAATGGAGGGATAGAAGGAAAAAAGCCAATTCATTTTTTTGCACAAACACATTCCAGACTTGGAGAGATCATGCCTCATTTAAGGATGGGTAACCATAAAAATAATGCAGGTCATTGCAAATATTATTGTGCATTAAAGTAGGAATATAGGGCCTTCAGGAGTAGAGAGAGAGAGCATACAATGGAAATGTGATTGATTTTTTAAAAATTTAGATTGCATCATCTTGGCACTTTGAATAAAATTTAAGAAAAGGTGGATTCTAGGAAACAAGATATATAAAAAAAGAGTCGAGAAGGCCAAGGTTTCAAGGATATTGAAGAGAAGCTAAATAACAAGGAAGAGATGTTATAAAACACTCGTGTGATGTCAATTTAAGATGCGCGACACAGAGGTCATGAGCACAAGAGACAGAGCCTGATATCAGCAGAGCATCTGAGACCTGGAGGACCATGACAAAGGAAGTCCCCAGGATGGAGGTGGGCTGGTGGCAACACCTGGCCAGCAGGTGATGGACAGCCACGGGCTGTACAGATGGTTGGTGCCCCTGAGAGGAGCAAAAGGCAACATGGAGAAGAAAAACCTGGATTTGCAGAGTAAGCACTTGCTGTGCAACACATGAACTCGAGAAGAAGAAACCTTTATGGACATGTAAAATGCTGGATGTCTTGAACTCCAAGTACAAAGATGAATAAAAATGTGCTACCCTTGGCGATGTTGAGAGGAAGATGAAATGAAATGTGTCCAGGAACCCAGAATGATCTGGTTCCCCCTCAACCATCAGGACTTAAGGCAGGAGGATCCCAGGGCAATATTTTCATAAATAGAGTAAAGAAAAAAAAAAAGAAAAAAAAAGAAAATGATTACTTCTGGTATATCTATTACATAATTGGTCAGTTATGATTTTTGAAAATATATTTACTTTTAGATCACTGCCTTTTCTCAGATATCCTTTGTTCACTTTCTTCATTATCTCTTTTCTGAAGTTTACAATTTTAGGGTTGGGCTGTTACAATATGGAAATTTTAGTTGCTGTCTTGTAACAACAATAAAATCATAAAATTAAAAAAAAAAAAAAGAAACTCTTGATATTCAGTTGGGGCTTTTCCCCCACATCCCACTGTGGAATCCCAATCAATAGACCAAAGCCCTATGTGAGCAAATTCTTTCATCTAGACTGCAGGCAGAGAAGCTAGATCAGTCTGGCCAGAGCAGAGAGGGAGGCCCTGGTCCAGGGAGAGCAAGGTTCAGGAAAGAGAAAAAGGGATGGGTTGGAGGGGAGAGAGAGAGAGAAAAGAAGAGCTCCGTTCCAACTCTGCGACTTTTGAAGCCGGACTGCGTGAGGTTTGAATGCAGTGGGGCGGCGGCTGTGGCTGCCCGGGGAAGTGGGCCTCAGGGTCTGATGATGGTTATTATTATTTAAGATGGTAGCATAACTGTGTGCCTGCGAGAATGATCTAGTCTCCAAGGAGACCCTGACATGGCAGGAGCAGGTGGGAAGAGGGCTGCTGCGTGGCGGCGTGAGAGGTTGGGGGGGCCCACACGCAGAGGGCCCTCATTCCGGGACCCTGGTGAGCACCCCCTGCTAACGCATGCGGCTGAGGGCCGGGGCCCTGGGGCTGGGACGCTCTCTCCTGACTCCTGGGGCGTCTGTGTTCTCAGCAGAGCGGGGAGGTGCAGGTGGGGGCAATGGGCCCTCAGTGCTGCCCTGGAGCTCTTGGCGACCCAAGCTGTTTGTTGGGGAAGCGAAGTTTAACTGAGACGAAGCTCTAGCCACAGGGGGAAAAATGAAACATACCAGAGAATTTATTTCACAGGAATGTATAGTGATGGAGTAAGGTAGATCCTATGCTGCCACTGAGCCCTTGTCTATGAAACAAGACATACAATGTAACAATACTCAGTTTAGAATTTTTTTAAAAAATACACAATTCGGTCTGCGTACCAAATTATTGAAGTTTATGTGGAATTATGGTGTCGTTTCTGTTTTTAATTTCTCTGCCTTGAAAATGAATTTCTTTTGTAATTCAAGTAAACTATAAAAATTGACTATATGTTTTGTTTTTTTCAAAATGCCAAATAGTTTACTAAAAGAAAAAGAACCAGAATATTTTGGGCAGGGAGCATACAACTACAGAACAGGGAGAGAGACATGTTTTGGGAGCAAACTAGCAGGACGTTGGCTGAAAGAATTTCATTTAGTAGTTTTGGTGATGAATTATCTTTTCTTCCCACTCTTCCTTAGGAAAAGATTGTGAAGTTGTTGCATTCTATTCTTCCTAGAAGGGACTGAATAAACAGAACTATAAGTAAAATGTAGGTGTGTTATAAACAGGTAGGAGGCAGTTTTCCTTTCTCTTTCCGTCTCCCTTCCCACCTTCACTTCCCTCTCCCCTTCTCTTCCCTTCCCCTTCCTTCCTTCCTTCCTTCCTTCCTTCCTTTCTTCCTTCCTTCCTTCCTTCCTTCCTTCCTTCCTTCCCTCCCTCCCTCCCTCCCTCCTTTCTCTCTCTCTCTCTTTCTTTCTTTCTTTCTTTCTTTCTTTCTTTCTTTCTTTCTTTCTTTCTTTCTTTCTTTCCTTTCTCTTTCTTTGTCTCTCTCTCTGTCTCTCCTTCCTTCCTGCCTTCCTGCTTGCTTCCTTCATTTTTCTCTCTTTCTCTTTCTTTTGTTCATTCTTTATTTTCTTTCTTTCTTTCTTTCTTTCTTTCTTTCTTTCTCTTTCTTTCAAGAACATTTAACATAAGATCTGCCATCTTGTCACATGCAAGACAATTGTAAGTGTGCAAGTATACTGTATTGTTAACTGTAAGCACTGTGTTTTGTGGCAGATCTCTGGGACTTATTCATCTTCTGTACCTGGAACTGTGTACTCTTTGACAAATATCTTCCCATGTTCACCTTCTCCAGGCCCTGGCTACAACCATTCCATTCGCTCCTTCTATGAGTTTGACTATTTTAGATTCCTCCTGTAAGTGGTATCATGTGTTATTAATATTTGTCTTTTTGTGGCTTACTTCACATAGGGTAATGTCCTCCAGTTTCCCAAGTTTGTCCATATTGTCACAAATGGCAGGCTTTTCTTCTTTCTAAGGCTGAGTGGTATTCCATTGTATAGTTGGGCCATGTCCACCTCTGCATCTCTCAGGCTATGACTTCTTGGCTCTGTCTCCCACTTCCAATGATGAATTTGTAGCTTACGCTTGTAGACAGATGTGGCTCCCCTCGTTTGGACCCTTGGATCTCCTTAGGATGAGGTTTTCATTAATTTTCTGATTCTTTCTGCTTCCAGCAGCTCTGTACACTGGTGATTAATCACTTGGCCGAAATGATAAAGATTTCCAAAAGCACTGCTCTGGGAGAGGGGAGAGGTGACAAATGGGACGGGGGTGGAGAGGTGAACATGATCACAAGCTTTCTCAAGGAAGATCTGGAGAGGCTGGATGAGCTCATGGTGGGGCCGGAGGACCAAATAGAAAAGTGATTTCACCAGCAGAGACTTCTGGCAAGAGCAAGAGGCACTTGGACTGAGCCCTAAAATAATTGAAAACAAGGTCTTGAAGAGAGAATTACATACCATATGTATAGTCTAGTATTCACAATAGCCAAAGGGTGGAAGCAACCCAAGTACCTATCAATGAATGAATGAATAAGCAAAGTGTGGTATATCCATGCCATGGAATATTATTCAGATTTCAAAAGGAAGGAAATTCTGATGCATACTATAGCATGGATGAAACTTTTGGAGACATTATGCTAAGTAAAATAACCCAGACATGAAAGGATGAATATTGTACAATTCCACTTATAAGAGATCCTTAGAGTAGTCAAATTCATAGAGACAAAAAGTAGAATGGCGATTGCCAGGGGCTGGGACGGGGGACTGGAGAGAGACTGTTTATTTCAGACAGAGTTCTGTTTGGGATGATGAAAAGTTCTTGAGCTGAGTGGTGCTGATGGTGGTACAACAATGTGAGTGTGCTTAACACTACTGAACTATACACTGAAAAATGACTAAGATGGTAAATTTTTTTATGTATATTTTGTCACAATTTGAAAAAAGAGACTGAGCCTTGAGGTGGGGGTCTGGTACACAGAAATGTCCACTTTCTAGGTCATATTTGAAGGAAAGAAAAGGGAACTGGGGGTGAGCTCATGGAGGAAGGTAACTTGGCACAGGAAAGGTGAGCGTTGGTGAGAATGCCCCGGGTGGGAGAGAGTATGGAGTCATTCCTTATTGTGGGAGTCAGGGGACTATCAGCCAAGTCTGTAACTTTTCAGATTTTTTTCCCTAAAAGCTAAATGAGGTCAATTTTGGGTTCAGAGGAAAAAAGAAAAGCTGTTTTCCTCAGGGGACCAGCAGGTCTAAATACCAAATTTGGTAATCTTTTGGAAATACCTTGCCCATCTGGGCCATCCTGTGATGGAGTTTGCCACATTTGGAACTCACCTATATTCAGTTGGGGAAGCCATTGACTCCTGTTCCTTCTTTCATTGCCTCCCGTTCCTACATTTATTCAGGCTCCGTGCTCGCCGACTCCGATCAGGTGAAAGGTCAAACCCTCAGCCCACTGTCTCCATGCACCCTCACCTGCAGCCCTGCTGTGTGGTTTGTGGTGAACTTCTACCTGGGACACTAAACTTGAGCTACTTCAAAGTCAGCTCTTACCCTACCCCATCCAACTGGGGACAAATATCTACTGGTTTCACTTTCTAAACCTCCTGTAAATCCACATGAGGTACCTCTCCAAGGAACAGCATCACTCTTTCATTGCACCACACACAGTGTTCTGTGACCTCAAATGGTTGGGGTTCCCAGCCAGGTTGGGTTCTGCACCCCACAAAGGCAACAGTGGGAGGATCTCAAGCCTCCTTTGAATCATGAACATCCATCGCTACATTTTGTTGAGAGAATTTGAGTGGTGTGTTTTTATATTTCCCCTTTGTGATTGTACAACTATTTTACCTACTTTAGTTAGGAAGGAAAACTAGAGTCTATTCTAGAATAAAAAAATCAAAGCTCTAAAATCTTGATAACACAAATTTTAAAATATTTTATTTTATTTATATAGAGTTGTCCAAAAATGACAATATTTCTTTATTTATTATGAAATTTCTGATTCTCCCATTTCAAAAGTTAAAAAAAATTAGAGTTGTCCATTTACATATCTTTAAATTACCCAAAATATTTATTTTCAGCTTTGACAAAGTCCGCTAAGAATAGCAAAGAATAAAATTGCTAGAAAACAATGATGGGCCTTCACATGCATAAGGAGCTTTGCAATTTCTAGGTGTTCTCTGACCCAGTACCCTCTTTTGAAGATAAATATTTTACATTACCCCCAGTACTCTCTTGAATTGAAACTTACAGATGATGTAAACTACTTACATATATGATTCTTAAAATTAATATAATTTTTTAATTGTAAAAGTTAAATGAAAAGAAAGTAATTTATAATTAGATAATATGTAATTCTCAATGCTCAGGCATGGCTTGATTAGAACACAGAATGAGACACTCAGCTGCTTACACCTATGTGGAGTAAGTTTGGATTTAAGAAAAGGAAAATGATCAGGAGCCATTTGGTACTAAAAGGAAAGGAAACGTGCAAGTAGAGATGAATGTAGACACTAGATAGAATGGAATCTCATATTAGCGTATAACTAATAACCAGATCAGACTTATCTGTGTGTGATAAAATAGGTGGTAGTAACTTCAACGAAAGTAGAAAAACTGTGGGAAGAAGTATTAGACATGAATGAAGTAAATAAAAGAATGGTATTTTTGCAAATGACCTGGGTGTTATTTCAAGTACACTATCGGATAGTTCCCTCTGTTATCACATGGGGCAGGTGGTGACAAGGCATAACAGAAGATGTAGCTCCTGCCTCATAATTCCATCTCATGTCGGTCCCTACTTTCAGTCTCCAGGTTTTCAAAGACTTTAGAGATCTATTGTTTAGTAGTGGCAGGAAACAGGATGGATTGGACAACAGAACAGTAATATAAGAATGTTTCTAGAGAAGTACAGGAGTAGATATCTGGGAGCAGCATCAGAATCAGATTGAAAACTAATAGGGGGCCTTGTACTAATCATTTCAATGTGAAATTTTTACAAAAGGGGCTTCTTATTGTGCTATACAATCCTTTTTTATTTCAAATTATCACAAATGCTTTCGATTACAAAGATCGTGATCTTTATACAAGTGTCTTTGGTTACTAGGGTCACTTTTGTAATGCTTGAGCCAGGGTTATAAGTGTGCTATACAACTTTTAAAAATATATAGAATCACTAATATGAAGTAATTCTCAAACAACCTTCATTAATAAAATTGAGCGCATTTTGTGAATCTTTGCTAATTTAAGGAATATTTGGTTATAAGTTCATAAAAAAGCAATCTCCAAATATTTTGTCATACATTTGCATGTAACCAGGCAAAATGAAGACTGATACGTTAGTGTGGCATTGCAGACTCAAAAGCAGTGAGTGGCACCACTATAGATGGTGTGGTTTTTCTGAAAAGATGAACAATTTCTACATTAAACAGTAATCTTCCACTAGTTTCCACAGTGGTTGCATTCCTGGAAAATTCAGAGTACGCTGAAACTGCAGAGAAACCTTGGGTTTATGTGTCCTAAGCTCAGTGCCCACAAGGGCTTTTCACTTGCATGGCTGGGTGATGAGTCTCAGAATGAAAGTCAAGGCTAATGCTCTGTTTGCTGGGCTGTTCTGAACCTTGTGGGATGCCCGCTATCCCAGGCATCAGCACACTAGAGACAACTGCACCATTCTCCTTGTGTTAATCATGGCTTTGTATTTTATGTATTTCTGATGCTTTGACTGGGAGGACAGTTAGCGACCCGGAAGGGACTTCCTCTCCAGGGCTAGGCAGTTCCTAGCCGCAGTAAAGGACTCGCTTGCAGGTGTGCTTTTCGTATGAAAACCAAGCAGTCCAGAGCCCACGCTCCCACCGTCTCCTCTGTAAGGCCTCCCACTCGGGGCCACTGGCCACCTGCCCTGCACAGCCCATGGCCAGGGACCAGACAACTAAGGCAGCCCTTATGCCTCACGGTCTGATGCCAGTGACAAACTAGTCAATTCTAACCCTCCTTGCCCTTCTTCACTTGTTCCTTCCCTTGGAAACCACGGTAAAGGCTCTTGTCCACATTTCGCCCTCCTTCCTCTCTCTTCTGACAGACCCGTGCTTGCCTGTGTGGCCCTGTGTGGGGTGTCATGCTCCCTCCCTTTGGGATCTGTGAGTAACAAACTGTATTTTTAATGGCAGTTGTCTCCTGCCCCGTTGGCCTCACCATTGCCGACTAATAATAAGACCTACATTGTAACACACCCATTCTCTGTGACAGCTAAAAGTGTCCCCACCCATGTTTCCAACACACTCCTGAGAGAGTGTCACCAAATTGAGAACCGTGTTTCGGAAGTCCCTCGTGTGCAGGAGGGCCTCCCCCAGGGGGAGGAGGGTGAGAACTTCCTCTTGCTCTCTGTTTCTCTCAGACACACACACACTCATGCCATGCCCCATATAAATGCTTTCCTCTTCATTTCCTTCCTTCTTTCTTCATTATAAAGTGACTCTGTAGGTATGACCCCAACATTTTAGATGTGGCGGATCCTTTCCTGGCCTGGGCGCTCTGTGCCAAGTGCAGGTCTGCAGTCAGGAGCTCCCAAGCAAGCATCTGGTCCTCCCAACGAGTTTTCATTGCATAAACTCCGTTTTATGTGCTTCCAATTAAATCTGATTCTGCTTGATCTGTCTAATTTCATTGACTTCTTCTTTTATCACTGTCAGTTTTGGGGGGGCAATGCTAATTAGTTTCCTGGCCTGGTTCCCCTTGAGGAGAAAATCTCGGCATAAATCGGGGGCCTTTGCACATGTTAATGTGCCCAATTACATCTGGCAGCGAGAGCAGGGTGCCTGTGCTTTTAGAGTGCGCGCATTGGATGAGTGTGGGATCATAAGCAAAAGCAGCCCAGAGCCGGCCAAGGAGCTGAGCGCTTCCACGCCAGCGTGCATTTGGCAGCTCTCCGCTTCGGTTAGAGTAGATTAATTGGGAGGATTGTGGAAGTCCAGACAGATTGAGGCCGAGATGGCTTAATTAGCAAATCAACCCTTAATAGTCAATTTATTTCTAATTTATTTTTTTCTAACTGTGAAAAGTCTCCCAGACTTTGCTGTCCCTTTCTGTCCCTGAAGCCCTGGTTTGGGCCTCGCGGTAGCCGCCGCACCTGATCTGGACCGTTCGGTGCCCTTGTGACACCTTCCTGTGCTCTAGGCGAGGCAGCCACTCACTCACCGCTGCTCACCTCTAGTCTGTGTTGACTCAGAGTTATCTTTCTTAAAAGCGGCCCAGATGGACCCTGCCTCCCCGCCAGCTGGCAGTCTACCCTGGCTCCAGATGCGGACAGAATGAGGGCTGACACCTGCAGTGGCTCCCAGTCCAGGCCAAGCTACTCGCCGTGGATTCACGCCTCGGGCTCTATTCCAGTTGCACTGGTGGGGGTGGGGTAGTCTCCAGTGTGCCCAGCACCCCACGTGGGTGGCTAGATAAAATACAGGACACCCACTTAAATTTGAATTTCAGATAAAATACAGGTAATTTGGGGGACATACTTACACTAAAATATTATTTGGCAACTGTCTGAAATTCAAATTTAATTGAGCATCCTGATTTGTGTTTCCTAATTCTAGCAACCCCACCACACATTTCTCTGCCTTTTCTTTCTGGCACCTTTTCCCCTGCTTGGAGGGCCTGCTTCCACTCAGTGTCAGTGGAAACCCTCCGATGACAATATCCTGTCACCTTGTGTTCCTCTCAACGTTTGTTTGGTCACCTTTACTAGAATGAAGGTCATAAGAAGGTGAGGTCTCTGCCTGATTCATTTGTGTCTCCCTCGTACCATCAGAGCATGTGATTGATTGATTTCTGGTGATGACCGATGTCTCTGGAACAGGATGTTATAAACTGGGAACAGCGAGACAAGGCATAGGACATCCTGGACCCAAGTGACCTCTCCAGCTTCCTTGTCAGTGTGCTGAGACCTCACGTGCTCTGCTCCTTTTTGGGCTGACAGCTGGGACTGTGACCCCTGGGAGATGAGCCAGCCTTTCCCCTCCTGCCTCTGTACAAAATGCTTAGCTATTCATTTCTCAGCAAAGCATCTTCCACAGTGAGTCAGGGCTGGAGGGAGATGTCATTTTCCAAAGACTTAGTGAGCAAATGAGGACACGATCAATAAGCAGCAACACTGAAGCTCCATTGCAGGGAATTGGAGATGCCTGACATTGTTGGGGTTGTGTATGTGTGCACATGTGCACAAGTATGTGCATGCATATGTGTTCACACTCATACACATGCATAACTATATGTGTGTATGTGTATATGTATGTATGTACATGCGTGTGTTCACACATGTATGGTGATCACCATGGCCCAAAGCTTGAAAGCCATTTTATGAAATTATATGTATCTTTTCATAACTTCCTTTTACATTGAAGTGGAGTGGAGCTGACGTTTTGTTTCAGGATTTCCCTGTGGGGCACCCTGCAGATGTGAAGGTGTTCAATTACTTCCGTTGGAACAGGTGGCAAATTGCACCTAGTGTCGCCTTTAGAATGTGCATATAGAAAATATTATTTTCTCTCCAATGGGTCTGAGAACTTGAGATGTAATACATCAGATGGCTACATGTTTATTAAAAAATGTTTGGAAAGTTTACGAAGAAGCAGGGAAAAAATCCAATTATCTCAAATCTCACTGGCCAGAACTAACAATATTTCCCAGTCTTTTTTCAGACACTTTTCTATACTAAGTTGGGTTCATACTGTATATATAAGTTTTCCTTTATGTTTTAAGAATATTTTTATCATAAGCGTTTATCCAGATCTTTGAAAATACTGTTAACATCTCATTAAATGAAAGTATGATTTCCTGCACTTTTCTCCTACTTTGCAAGTTTAAATAATTTCTGCCTTTTTCATGAATATGTTTGTGCTCAATTCTATGTCCCCACTTTGTCATTGTGTGTTATCTAGATTCCTAGGATTTAATTGTTAATTCAGAAATCTATGAGTCTTCGAAGGCACCTGACCCTCATTGCCGACTGCTCTAGCTAAAGGTGGCGCCGCCTCCCCCACTGTGAATGTGGCTGGCTGGTGACCCGGGGCCCCTCGGCAGAAGAACCGTGCTGGCTGTGCACGAGAGAGACCAAGGCAGTGCCAACACTGGCGGGATAATTTCCCTGATGTATGTGTTTGCTTATTATGCACTTTTATTTCCACGAACTCGTGGTCCATGCGTGTACGTGAACAGAGGCGTCCTGTGTAGTTGGCACTCAGAGACACCGTGGTGCAGGGGCTGAGGCAAGTCTCCATGCTTGTTTGACAGGCGCACTGTCCTTGCTGTGGCATGTGTGTGCCCAGACAGGCAGGGACTGCCAGGGGAGGCCAGCCAGAGCGTGCTCCCTGCAGCCACCAGCCGCGTGTCCCAGGGCAAGCCGTGTGGTCCTCCGGTCGGCATTGGGAAGGGCGCGGGGAAATCGCGTCAGTGGCGAAGGGCTGTGTGAGTTAATGCAAATGAAGACCTTGGAACAGAGAATACTGGTATATGACCTAATTACCCGGGTGTTACCCATCTTCTTCCTACAAAGGGACGGTTGGTAGTTTGCTGGCGCCTCGGAGAACACCAGCCTGCATCAGTTTTCCTGGCCTGCCATAACAAAGTACCACAAAAAGTGGCTTAAACAAAAGAAGTTCATTGTCTCTCGGTCCCGGAGGCCAGAGATCTGCCATGAAGATGCGGGCAGGGCTGGCTTCTCCCGAGGCCCCTCTCCCTGCTTCTCCCTCGCCACAGGGCCGGCCCTCTGGGTGTCTCTGTCCCGATCTTCTCTCATGAGGACACCAGTCAGATTGGATTAGTTCTCACTCTTGTGACTTCATTTTGCCTTAATCACCCTTTTAAAGACCATGTCTCAAAATATAGTCGCATTCTGAAGTACTGAGGGTTAGGGCTTCAACACATGAAATTTCAGAGAACACAACCAAGCCACACCCGAAGGCCAGCGCCCAGCCTGCTAGCCACACAGCACTGGCCTTCCCCTGTCCAAGTGACGGCTTTCCTTTGCGTGTGTAATCTCCCCTCTGACGCCTGTGATTAGAACGTGTGAGCGCTGCGTCTCCCTCTGTGGCTCCATGATCACAGTGCGACAATGGTCTTCACGGAGCCCTTTTTAATTCTGGTCAGTTGTAGAATTTAGGCCTTTAGGTAAGTTGCATTCATCAAACTTAAACTAGAATGGATATGTTAAAGGAAATTGAGGAGTGTTAATAATTAAATTTCCTTTCATTTCTTCATGTAACGAGGGCAAAGTGACTGGCAAATGGTCCAAGATGAATACTTTTGAAGAATGGTGATGTGTTTCATATGGAAATGTTAGCATTATAAGTTATTCCTCTTTGTGGACGTTTCATCGATTAATCCCGTCATGCGCTTACCTCATGCCCTCCCTTTGTCTGATCACCCAAGCGAACATCAAAGGCAGGTGAAAGAAGAGTAATAGCAAAGGAGAGGGGCAACACGGGGCCGGGCTGAGACTTTGGGAAATATTCAGCAGTTTTTATTAATAAAGAAATGTTTAGCGAACACCTACTCTAAGGGTCTGTTGGGAAAAGTGAATGTGGAGGGTGGGGGTAGGTGGTCCCAGCAGGCAGCCCTGGGTTAGGCCCAGGAGGGTGAGCCAGACCCCTACCTCAGGGCCACCCCTGGGGCAGGGGATCAGTGGTTTGAAAATATTAACATAGAATAACATTTTATACTAATTAATTAAGATATTCTATTACAGAATCTTCATCTAAATAAAAGGATAATTAAACTGCTTTAAATTGTGTCTTATTTTCTAGGAACTTTCGGTTTAAGGAAGCCATGGTATTTTCCCTTTACCACCTCGTACTGGAAGAGTGTGGGTGGCTTGCTGGAGAAAAGACAGCATTTTCTCAGTTCTGGTCTGTTCCTCTTCAATGAGAACTTTGGGAGCAAAGGTTTGTAAGGAGGAGCACTCTTGGATTCATGTATTTTTCCTCTGGTCAGTTTTGATTTTTGTATTTTATTTCTGGTCCGGCCTTTGCAACTATGCGCTGGTTTTCAGGCTGTCTTCCATGGGGAAACAGCTACAGAGCCAGGTTGCAAGGAGTGTCCCTGATCATGTTCCTCTGGGAAGCCCAGGAAGCCCAGAACCTTCTCATTATCTGTTTGTTAGCATCCTTCCCTCCATGCATTGTGTGCATTTGTGCATATATTATCATTCAGTAAAATTGAAGCTTGAGTCCCAAAATGAATATGTGTAAAAAATAAGCAAAGGTGGGTAGCTACCAGGTATAATGCACTTAAAAATTTTTAATTTAATTTAATTTTTAATGTCTAATGCTTCTGTGGGAGAGATTATCACTGCCCTTTACAAATGGGGAGCAGGGTTCCCACCCGTCTGCAGTCGGCCAGGCCCAGTCGTGCGGATGCAGGCCACAGCCACTTCCAGAGAGGCCGACTTATGGGGGATTGTGAGAAAATGAGGGCACATCAGCCAGAGATGAACAAGCTCCCCTCATGGGGGCTTTATACTGGGCGTCCATATTGGAAAGTGAATTTTTTTCTGACTAAACAAGTAAAATATAAACTTTTTAAAGAAACTTTGGAGCACACCAACAAGCAGCTATTAACTCTCACCTCCTCAGGAGACTGTTAATATTTCTTTCTTATGGAGATTTTGGAGTGGAACTAATCTGCCTATTGTCTCTTCTCTGCATATACACAAATAGATGTGTGTGTTTTTATTTTTATTTTTTTTAGAAAATGGTTATCGTAAGAGCTTGGCACTTTGTAATCAGTGATAGCATTTAATTTTTGTCACTATATAATCTGTTTCTCGTTTTGGTAAAGAAAGAGTTTTGAATTGCTTTGCATGTTTCCAGAGCTAAATTCCATTACGAAGGAGAACACTGAGTTAGTCGGTATGGGCGCATTTCTGGGGCTTTTGACGTCCTCTTGCCGTCTCTGTCACAGGGCCGTCTCTGCAACACAGGGAAGGAGACCTTGAGGGAGGTGCCCCGGGAGTCGCCTTGGTGTCCGTGACCAAGGAGTACGAGGGCCACAAGGCGGCAGTCCAGGACCTCACCCTCACCTTCCACAGAGGCCAGATCACCGCCCTGCTGGGGACCAACGGAGCCGGGAAAACCACCGTCATGTGGGTCCCCTTTATCTGCATAGAGCACTGGGCGTTTGAGCCCTGAAAGTGTCAGTTTACCTGTGAAACAGAGGTTTGATTCTCTTTCTTTTTAAAAAATTTTGAGCGTTCAATATAGAGTTTAGAGACACAGGAGAGAGACAGAGCCCTCTCCCCAGAGTGGCCCTCTGTCCTTAGCCACACGGTCACCCTGCAGGCCTGGAGTGTGACCCAAGGGGTAGGGAGGTTGGTTTTGTGGGTTTTTTAAAAAATCTTTTATCTTTAATTCTTCTTTTATTTTCTACAAATAATTTGCCATGTTTTACTTTAGTCTCTGGAAGTCCTGTGACACTTTTAGTTTTTGTCCTAGTAAGTGTAATCTTGTTTGTGTATGTATGGGAAGATAATATCAGAATGATATTTGCAATTTTTTAAAAAATATCTTGCTCTTTTTTTTCTTCATGTTCTGCTTTTTGTGTGGTTGCTTTCTTGTTAAGGCTGGGGTTTTGGTTTAGGACCCAATGGCTCGAAATTTGATTAAAGAATCAAACCATGTGACCCCAGAGAAACAGGGAGTTCAAGCCTTCCTGGCCTTGAGCTGACTGTGGAAATGGTGGTTTAAGGTTAAACCACTAAAAGTATGAAATAACTGTTTTGAACAAACCCAATTCCCTTTGTTCTTTTCCTCGATAAATATGTAGGATTAAAGTGTGATTAGTCAAAATAATGAAAAGAACTTTGCCTCAAACTTACTAAGAAATGTAGAAAAATAGCATATATAAAGCTTCAGAAATCTGAAATTGAAAACAATTTGAAAGAAAACGTGGACCGTTTTTCTTTGTTCCTTAGATGCTGAAATGGAGCTGAAAAGCTCTCTGAGTATTTTTTTAGTGTTTGCAAATTTGGAAAGTGCTAGTTACACAAATAATGACTCAGAAAACCAGCACTCCACATCCTGCATTTACTAAGACACATTTCTTGCAAGGAAAACCTGGAGTGCTTGTTTAGCAGAGCAATGATAATTTGGAGTTTCTCGATGTTTCAAGGTTCACCGACCACACTTTTTTTAGTGTGTATTTGTAGAGTACCCTGAGCTGGCCTCAGTGGCTGCCCTCCTGGCGGTGCTTAGGTGAAAGGCTGAGAGGCCAACTAATAGGCTGGATCTTCCATATTTGAAACAAAAATCTTTGAGACTCATATGGAACATGTATAAAGCATTTTGTAGTGTCCCTGAAATAGGTTTGGAAATAATACAGCAAGAGTTGTTCATCGAATGTATTCAGGTATAGTTTGTGTGCAGTGTCTAGTGTTCAGTGAAGTATCCACGCTGCTGAGTTCTGACACCTTCGGCTGATGGTGGGACAGCACCAGTGAAGACACAGAGTTTTCTGTCCCCCTCCGAGATAGCCTGTGCCCTCTTTTCACCCTATTTGTCGCTATAAATTAGTTTACTTATTCTAGAATTTCATACAAATGGAATCATGCCTGGCTTCTTTCTCTCAGCAGACTGCCTCGCAGATTCATCCGTGGAGGGCACGTGCCAGCAGTTTGGCCCCGAGGGTGGCTGCGTGGCAGTCCCCTGCATGGGGGCAGCATGGCTGGTTTATGTTTTCATGTCAGTGGACATTGAGGTTGTTCCCTTTTTTAGTGATTGTGAAGAAGATGCTGTGAACATTTGTGCACATATTTGTGTTTTGGCACGCATTCTCATTTCTCTTTCATAAATGCTTACGAGTAGTATTTTCTAGGTCCTGTGGTAGGTCCATGTTTAACTTTTTAGAAATAAGAAAACAGTTTAAAACCTAAATAATACACTTCCTGAAGCAAGGAAGCAGAACCAGGCAATCCTCAGGCTTCCTTTGGTAAAGTTGGCCAATGAGTTTATGGTGACAGGCCACTGAGTTCTCTTGGTTCTGACATGGATACATGGCCCTGCGGCAGTGGCAGGAAGGCTGGCCCCAGAGTGGGAGTCTAGGTTTGCATTTCTGTTTTGCTTATGTCTCATTATGAGATGAATGTGTCATTTCTTTAGCATGTTTCCTCATCTGTAAAAACAAAGTTGGATGTTATAATCCTAAAGTTTCGTGCAGCTGTAGTGGTCTATGACCGCAGTACAGATGATCTCCAACTTAACGGTGCTTTGACTTACAATTTTTTGACTCTACAATGGTGTGAAAGTGATGCACGTCAAGTAGAAACTGTACTTTGAGTACCCATACAACCATTCTGCTTTTCACTTTCAGTATAGTATTCAATGAATTACATGAGACATTCAACATTTTATTATAAATAGGTTTTGTCTTAGATGATTTTGCCCAACTGTAGGCTAATGTAAGTATTCTAAACATGTGTAAGGTAGATTAGGCTATGATGTTTGGCAGGTTAGGTGTATTAAATGCATTTTCAACCTATAATATATTCAACTTATGATGGGAATATCAGGACGTAACCTGATCATAAGTCAAGGAGCATCTGTATATCATGCGGGAGTATAAACAGCGTCACAGGCCCACATTTTCAAGATTAACCAACTGACATCCCCCTTAGGCTCCTCCCAAGTTTTAACTTCTGTACAAAGCAGGCGGCAGAAAGTGTGTGCCCTGCACAGGATGTGTGCATCTCTCTGAGCGACTGGGTTGCTGCAGTTGAGAGCATCCACAGCATGCCTTCTCTGCACTGTTTTCTCTGGCAGATCCATGTTGACGGGGCTCTACCCCCCCACATCTGGAACCATCACCATCAATGGCAAGAACCTACAGACAGACTTGTCGCGGGTCAGAAGGGAGCTGGGGGTGTGTCCACAGAAGGACATCCTGCTGGACAACCTCACCGTCCGGGAACATCTGCTACTCTTCGCTTCCATAAAGGCGCCTCAGTGGACCACGAGGGAGCTGCACCAGCAAGTCAATAAGTTAGTAGACGGCTATCTCTTTGCTGCTCCTGCTTCTGCCCATTGTGTGAGTGAAGACTATAGAAAGAGACACTTTAAAAAGTCACCTGTATCTACGTTTGTAAGAATGTTAACTATGGAATTATGACATAGCCACCAACATGGGCAATGTCAGAGAAGCCTTCTCAGGGAAGATGTTGAATTTGACTTGATTCAAAGTTGGAAGATTTGGGTCATGCTGACCAACTGGTTGTACAAGACAGGAAGTGGAGGAATCCAGGGAGGGTCCTGAAGATTGGGTAGGATATTGATGGGTCTACATGGAGGGCCAAGCCGTCCATTGAACAGCGTAAGGAAAACCTGGGTTAGAGTCTGTGTATGGGGAGAGATGGAAAGGAAGTGGGGAGTCAAGGATGGCAAGAAAGGCAGACAGAAGAATCTCCTGTCTCACTGGAGACAGAGGGAAGCTTACATTGGGGAGAAGGGAGGGACGATGGGTTCCTGGTTAGAGAACAAAGAGGCATTTGAGGGTGGGGACTTTGGAAGGATGGACTGGAGAGGAAAGTGGAGCAACGAAAGTCAAGAAGAGTAGCTGGGAGTGGGAGCACTAATCCAGGGTGGGGTGATTGATGCAGAAGACAGTGGTGGTTAGACGTGCAGGCCATGTGTCCGTGCTGGGCTCTGTCCCCTCAGGAAGATGTGGCTGTGGTCCCCTGGACCTGGTGCTGCATCCTTGCCAATCCCGGTGGACAGACTTTGCAAAGCAAGCGTGAGCCAGGGCGTGAGCCAGGGCGTGAGCTGCGGGCCGGGCCGTGTGCAGGCGTGTGTGTGTGCAAAGGGTGACCGACTGCACACGCCTAAGGAGAAACGGGAAGTTAATGAGCTTACGCATTATTTTACAATGCTTTTCCAAGCTTCACTTTAAAAAATAGGTATTTGTCATCTCTATTTAATGAAGGGGAAAGCACGCAGGGTTTTTGTATCATTTTGCTTTGTGTGACCTTATTTCCTTCCACCGTCTCGAGTGTGTGCTTTAGGGGGCATGATTCTACCTTGATGTCTCTAGCACTAGAACACTGAGAAAAAGACAGCTGAGTCTTCAAATTGTCGCATGTTCTTTGTACCTTTGGTGACATTCCTTATTGGAAGGCAGGCAAGGTATCTGCGGGGAGGACGTGCCCTTCCACCCGTCCATCGCACCACTTCTCCGACCGCGTGGCTGGCGTCTCTGTCTCCAGCAGTGCAGGTCGCCCCTCCTCGCGCTTTCCACGGAGGTGCAGGTGCGGGGCTGCAGCTGCCCTTCCTGCCTGCTGTTGCTCCTCCACCTCCCTGCAATTCCTTCTGCCACCTCTGCAAAGCTCATGTTCCCCGCCAACCCAACTTCCTAAGCCCCTGACTCCAGCCAGGGCTTCAGGGACGTCCCGTTCCCGACCCAGATTATTCCCTCGTGGTGGCCGGTGCCTCTCGGAAATGTGTCCACCCTCCAAAGACTCCCCACCACACCTGGAGTGAAGTCCAAAGGTTAGGGTGGCCTATAAGCATGTGATTTAGGTTCTCGTGCCTAGTGTCCCAGATGGTTTAGTAGTATCCCCCCCACCTCAAAACCCTCCTCCTTTGGGCAATAAATTACAAGGCCCTGCCAACCTCTCTGGCTTCACCTCCCACCTCACTCGCCCTTCATTGCACATCGCCAGCCACAGTAGTCTTGTTGTAGCTCCCTGAACACTAAACAGGGCCTTGGCCTCAGGGCCTTTGCACTTGCTACTGCCTCTGCCTAGCCTGCTCTTGTGCGTCATGGGCTTGGTGTGCCACCTGCCTCACTGCCTGGGGCTCCTCTCAAACGTTGTATCAGAGAAGATCTGCCCACACCCATGTGAGTCCTCTCTATTTCTCTTACCCGGATTTTTTTTTTTCATAATTTTTATCAGCATGTGAAGTCCTGTTTGTATCTCTCTTCTGTTTCTCTCCACCAGTTGCTAACCCCTTGAGTACAGTCGTTCACTACAGCATAATAAATATTCTATGAGTTCAATAACTGAATGAATCAATGATTCCATTTTCCTGCTAAAAATCCTCCACGTCATCTCATGGTCTATGGAATGATATCCATTACTTTAGGTTGGGGATGCAAAGAACCTCACCTTCTTTTCTCATCCTAACTTCCCAGCCTTTCATCCTGCTGCTCCTCGTTCATTCCTTCCACACGTTTTATTTATTCAGCCTGTAGTCAGCCATGTCTTTGTTTGCTGGGGCTGCCATAACAAAGTACTGCAGGACGGGCGGCTTGAACAGCAGCAATTCATTCTCTCGTAGGCATGGGGCCCTGGCGAGTGTTGAGGGCTTGGCAAATGGCCACCTAATTGGCAGGTCAGATGCTCTGTCTAGCGGCAGGTGGAGGGTGGGGTGGGCTGGAGCAAACCTGCACTGGGAGGCCCAGAGGAGGTCTATGGAGGGTGGGGAGGTAGAAGAGGGGGTGTCATGACATTTCCCCAATTTCTGCCTCAGACAAGCAGAATCTTTCTCAAAATTCAGGTGACCTATGAACAACACAGATTTGAACTGTGCAGGTCTACTTACATGTAGATTTTTTTCAATATAAATGACACCAAGTGTGACTGCCTCTCCTGCCTCTCCTTCCACATCCTCCACCTCCTCTGCCTCACCCGCCCCTGAGATAGCAGGACCAACCCCTCCTCTTCCTCCTCAGCCTGTTCAACATGAAGATGAGGATGAAGACCTTTGTGATGATCCACTTCCAGTTAATGGACAGTGAATATATTTTCTATTCTTTGTAATCTTCTTAATAACATTATCTTTGCTCTAACTTACTTCATTGCAAGAGTACAGTATACAATACATGTAACATACAAAATATGTGTTAATCTGTTTATGCTATGGGTAAGGCTTCCGGTCAACAATGGGTTGTTAATAGTTAAGTATTTGGAGAGTTGAAAGTTATACATGGACTTCTGACCATACCTCTAACCCCCATGTTGTTCAAGGGCCACCTGTATACAGAGAGAGCCTATTTGTGGATCGGAGAGAGGAATATGATGGGTTTGTCTCAGAGACGTGAATTGGAGGGGCGTGGTGATGTTCGATGCTGGGGCCAGCAGCTGTGCTAAGCTCCCGCCAGGTGTCAAGGACCTGCGCTCCTGCTCATGCCTGTTTCTCCTAGCTCTGGCCCCTACCTTCCACTGATGCCCTGCCTCTGTTTTCTTGGTGTGCCCAGATCCTGAGATCATTCACCGTCCTGATCCCTCCCACTGTGGCCCTGGGATGTTGTGCAGCACATGTGGGCCAGGGCAGAAAAGAAGTGCCCTGTGGTCTCTCTCAGATGGACAGAAGGGACCTTCTGCTTCTAGACTCATCTCTGCAACTGGCTACTCACATATAAATGAGGACTTCAGTGTGTTAAGACCTTTCTTTTTGTGCTGAGTGCTACTATGGCTGCATGCTAGGCACCTTACATGTGTGGTCTTATGCAAGTGTCTTTCCTCTGGGATGCAGGAAGGGCTGATGCTCAGGGAGATGGGGCCGCACGGGTTGTGCAGGGAAGCCAGGATCTAGGCCAGGATGCTCAGATGTGAAGTGCACTCTCCTCCCTTTCCTCTGCGCTGGTTGCCAGGGATGGGGGCCTTGGAGAAGAGGAACCCGCTGGGAAGAGGAAGGCAGATCGTCTAGCACATTGCTAGTGTTGTTGCCATAACTGCAGGGTGGATACTGGCCCATCAGGGAATTCCAAGAGTCTGAGAAGTGAAGGTGATTCATTGTCAGTTGCTCTCCCTGGGTCTAGTGAATGTGGATGACAGTCCTGCCAGAGCCCTGGCAGGCAGGTGGGCCACCAGCACCCACGATGAGGGACATGTGGACAAAGCAGCCCTGGATCATTGTGGAATGAGACTCTGGAGCATCAGTCTCTTAAGGAGTCTCACCTGAATGAGGTCATCTGCAGGTGAAGGTGGGTCCAGTTGCACACACAGGATCCTAGAAGGGCAAAATTAGGTGGTGTTATGGAGGGTCTTCTGTTGGTGATAAGAAAACAAAACAAAACAAGACCCCAAACCCAGAATATGGTGGAGGCACATATTACTCAGGGGGGCCTGACCGTGACCATCAGGTAAAAACCATGCTCAGGTTACCCCCCAAAATCTTTCAGTGTAGAGCAACGTTAGACAATGACAAACTGCACTGTGTAGTTTTATTTTCTCACACTTAGAAGGGGCCAGTATTTGTGTTGGCGATCTTGAGTTGGAATACACGCTGTGTTGGAGACCAGCTCTGTGACAAGTGCATGTGTAGGTCAAATCTCTCTCTGGGTAGATGCTCGCACGATGAGGGTCACATGCAAACTAAGCCTGGATTGATGAGGAAAATCCTCGAGAGACAGAAGTCCATTGTGTAAAGTGGTGAATGGTACCACAGATTTTGTTTCAATAGTTATTTTTTCCTTTCTCCCTGCTCTCAAATTTCTCATTGTTGGCTTATTAAGTGGGCATTCTCTACTGCAAGGTGGGCTGGTTCCTATCTCATGCTGTCTTCAGAAAGTGTCTGGTAATAGTAATAATATTGATGACAGTGAACACTTGGTTGTACAGCGAAATGTTTACTTGGTACTATATAAACCTACCTTAAATTTAATGGGTACTGAATGAGAAATGGCTAATTATTACATGAACTACATATTACTAGATAGCAAATTGGCTACGTATAATCTAATTTTGTCTAAAAAAAGTTTTAAGTCACCTGTTTTAATTTTAAAAATGTATCTACCCTGGACCACAGTACACTCTACTGTGGTTGTGATTGGGACCTTGAATCAGGCATCTGGCAATGCTACACAGGCTTCATCTCATTTGGATGCCCGGCAACCTTAATGATTATCGGTTCATAGTGTGTTACCTAGCAACAAAGCCAATTTGCACGAAAGCAATCAGAATGAGATCATGTTTTAGGACAGTGGCTCTCAATTAGAGAAAGGGAAAACTGAAAACACCTGATTTATATCCAACATGCTGCTTATTAGTCTCCCGTTGCACCACTTACTTTCTTTAATGTGTAGCTTCATTAAATGTGAGTTCAAGGGAGGTAGCCTCCCTAGTAGAGTCTTTGGAGTAAACATTTGTCAAGAGTCAAGTCCTACTGTTTTGCCCTTAATTTGGCCTAGAGAAGATGAGGGTAGTTAAGAGGGGAGCTTTGTCAGACCTTTAAGCCAACGTGATGCTATTATGTAGTCGACGTTACCACTTAGAATTCTGGCGTGCACTAGGGAACTCAAGTTAAGTGGGAGGAAGATTTGTTTGGAGGGTCACTGAGGGCATAAGTGCAGGGAGGGTAGAGGAGAGGGGAGAGGACTGAGCCCTGGACACTCCAACATGTCGGGTAAGGAGAGATGAGGACGGACCAGCCCAGCAGGCAAGAGAGAGAAACCAGCAGAAAAGAAGGAAGATGAGGGAGTGGACCAAGTCCACTAAGGGTGATGGAGTGATCAGTGCATCAAATGAGGGTCAAGCAGGATGGAGTCTGAGAAAATGGACTTTGGGCTTAGTATGTGAAGGTCTCTAGTGACCTCCAGAAGAGCACTTTAGAGGTGTGATGGGAACGAAGGTGTTATTGGAGTCAGTTAAAGAGAAATGGAAGCAGAATTGGTGGTAGCATATCCTCTCAGGAGTTTTGCTGCGAAGGGGAGCAAAGAAGTGGGAGGATATCAAGAAGGAAAAGTGAGGTCAAGGGAAGAATGCTTCAAAGAAAGGAATCCAGCAAAATACTGTATGCAGAAGATTGGCGTGAGCTAGGAGCAGGTGGCTCGCTGGGACACTGTCCTGTGCATGACAGAGAAAGGGACATAGCAGGTGAGGGATGGACTCCCGAGAGCACAGCTGCTCACTTACGACAGTAGGAGGTGAAGCAGCATGTCTGGATGCTTCTATTCAGCTTTGATGGGTTTTATGGTCAAGAGTATATTCAAAGACGTAATTGTAGATGACATGGTGAGCGTGGACTCTAAACTCAGAGAAGAAGAAAGGAAGGACCGCAGAGGGTGATGGACAGTGAAAAGTTTCATGGAGTTAAGTGATTGCTGCGGGCAAGGACCAGCTGGAAAAACAGATGTGTGGTCAGAAGCGGATGCATGCAATTGAGCCTCTGGAGGAACTGGGATTGTTGGAAATGACAAGGTCTAGTGTGCACCTTGGTTGTGAGTGAATGGGATCAGTGGGGGTGGCAGGAGGATGTGCTGTATCAAATATTAAAATCTCCAGGAGTACATATAAAAGTAGAGTTGGAGAAAGGGACAGCCCACAAACACAGATGCAAGGGTTGGTGGATGACAGCAACAGTGAGGGCAATGGGTGGTATGCTCGGATGGCCGGAGGTTCCAGGCTGAGGCTTTCGGGTGAGGTGGGGAAATGTAGACTGAAGGTCCCAGTGAGATGCAGGGAGTCTCTTGCCTCACATCTGGGCCCAGTGAAAGAAAGAACCAGTGGATTTATGACAGGGGCGAGTTCTGTCTCAAGCCCATCTGTCTTTTCTTATCTGAGGTCATTGTATGGTTTTCTCTGTACTTCAAGGACACTTTTTTTTGTTCCTTGCATATACCATTCTTTCTCCCTCAAGCCCTGGCAAATGCTTTTCCTCCTTTTCTGGAACACATGGTTCAAATATCTCTATGTCACCAACTCCAACCACACATCGGGCTGATTTCTTATGCCCCTCTCTGGAGTTGGAGGAAATCCCCATAGTGTCTGGTAGTTTATCATTAACTTTCTCTTATTTTATTATCATTTCTGTCTGCCTTCCCCACTAGACTCCGAGTTTCTTAAATCAGAGACAAGATTCGATTTATTTCTCTAGCCCTATCAGGTGGCAGGTGCCATGCATTGCAGGGGTTCAGTAATCATTTCTTGAATAAATAAATGGATGATTGAAGAGCAGCATCTAAAACACATCCTCTGGTGCGTAATTGGGACTTAATATGAAAAATTTCCTTCCCCTCCTGTTGCCTACCAATGTTCTCAATTAAAGGGTTATTCTGTCCTTTTGAGAAGAAATTTGGAAATTTAACTTTGCAGAAATTGTGGGGGAGTTGTATGCTAAATATCAATAATTAGGAAAATACTAGCCCATAGATAACTTTGGACTTTGAAATGTTTAAGAAATTTAACAGGCAAAAACATCAGGCCAGTGTTTGCAAATTGTTGTCTTCTTTAATTTTTAAATCCAATCCAAACATCTGAACCATGCCCAGGAACCAGCGGAGTGAAAGTTACTAGACTTCTCAACAAAGTCCTCTCCCTGCCTGAAGAGTAGGTCTTCAGACATTTTTGTACCAGCCCTGGACAACTCCTCAGTGGCTCATAGTCCTAGGAATGTGTCCTTCTGTGGAGAACAAGTCAAGTCCCTTGACCACCACTGGCCTTAGTGGAGATTTCATCCATTGATTAAAATGCCACGAGCACTAAACAGCATCAGGCCCCAGGCTTGGTTCTGGGGAAACAGAAGCATTAAGACAAAGGCCTTGTCCTTGGGAAACCCTCAGTCCATGTGGGTTGTGAGTCCAGTAACAAGTACCCCTGACGGTTGCACACGGATCCAGGGGGTGCCAGCGTGCCACAACTGCAAAACTGTGCTCTGGCTTCAGACTGCTAGTGTTGGAATCCAGCTCTAGCACATGCTTAGGGAGCTTTCTGCAACATATGCTACCTCTGTCTTGGATTTCCCCAATGCAATGTGGTTCTAATAATAGGAAAACCCTCACTGGGAGGTTGTGTGGATTATATTAATTTATACACATAAAACACTTAGAATAGTACCTGTCATGTGCTTCATGTCTGATAAGTGTTAAGTATGATTATCCAGGCTTGGCAATACAATTTAAAAGAATATAATACTAAAAAAATTGACTGAGATTCCCTCTGTGGGAAATGAATGAATGATGTTCTTCAAAATCATAGATTCTACTGTACTGTGATGTGAGTAGAAGATTCTACCTCACGTTGGACCTCCCTAAGAGAGAGTCCCTGATAGCACTTTATTTCTATTTCTCCTATAACGCCCCTCACAGCGTGTTCTCGCCGGGCACACAGATGTGGTTTCTGCACCTCTCTGTCCCCTGGAGAATGTCTGCGCTTTGCTGCCATTTATGCTCCCCGCCCTACGTGCGCCCCACGTGCACCCAGCGTGCACCCAGCACCTATGATGCCGTGGAGCCCTTTGCTCAATCTTGCAAGAATTTATAAGATGCACATGAATTAAATAGACTTTTCCTTACTCCCTCTACCCCATCATCACCTACCAGCTTGGTTTTGGGATTTAAAAAAAACAAAAAGAAACAAAAAGAAGATAAGGGGTAAATTTTTACCATAAAATGTATCATTCATATGTTAAAGTTCAAAGTGCATCAGAAAAACAGGATTCCACCAAAACCAGAAGCAAAAGTACAGAGTGGAACAGATCAGTCAGTTTACTGCTAACCAGGTGCACACAGGGAATAGAAAGCAAGCCTCGGCCTCTTTGCATAAGTTCCATTGTGGAGCCTGGGACCTTTGGCTGGCACCTCATCTGGCACCTGTGTGGTGAAGGTGCTGTGAAGGACCGCACAGGGTGGGGACAAGGTGGCACGGGTGCCCCGGGGCCAAAACCGCTCCCGAAGCATGATACCAGGGGTATGAGGAGGAGGTGAGCCTCAAGCCTGGTTGGGGTGTGCGAGGAGGAGACTTTGTGTGGCTGCCCGAGAGAGTGCTCCAGGCATCCCAGTGTTGCCAACAGAAGAAACAGAAAGGAGGAGCTTAGAAATGTAACCAAAACTTTCACGTTTGGGAACATCTGGCATCTCACTGACTTGTTTTCTTGTCTATTTGTCTTCACTGTTGACTGCTCTCTGGTTAACGTGTTCAAATTGGGCAGAGTCACCTCCTCTGCTGGGGTGGGAGGGTGTTGGCAGATTGTAGGGTCAAGCAGTCACCTGCTGGAACTGACACATGCATCCTTCTCCCTCCAGCTGGGTGCAGTGCTGTCAACAGTGGGAACACCTGAAAAGCAGTGGCATAAATGACTTCCATAAATCTAGGTTGAGATTTAACCAGCAGAAAACGTGCTATAAGACTTGGACTCAACATTAAGTGCATAGCCTGAAAACTAGACACTAAGAAGCTGGCTTGGGCTCTTTCTGGGTCAGGACAGGAAGTATATAAACACTGAAACAGATGTGAAAAATTTACAGGCAAACATTGGGATGCACCCATTCTCTGCTTAGGATTCTGGAACATTCTAGGAGCCAACTGTTTTTGAAGTTCAACTGTCCGGAGTCTGTCTCATCTTCCTCTGCCTGTGTAGCTTTCCTCCCCCTGGCAGCAGAACGGCACCATTGCTTTAGTTGATGGCCATCAGGAAGTTGCAGTCATGCCTGTGGCACAGGGAAGGGACTGCACTGTGGTTTGGGTGGTCAGGGGAAGGCTTCAGGAAGGCTTTGTTTAAACTGGTCTTTAGGCCAGGTGCAGTGGCTCACGCCTGTAATCCCAGCACTCTGGGAGGCCGAGGTGGGAAGATCACTTGAGGTCAGAAGAGCAAGAGCAAGATGACCCTGTCTCTACTAAAAAAGAAATAGAAAAAAAAATTAGCCGGATAACTAAAAATATATAGAATAAATTAGCCAGGCATGGCGGCACATGCCTGTAGTCCCAGCTTCTCGGGAGGCCGAGGCAGGAGGATCGCTCGAGCCTAGGAGTTTGAGGTTGCTGTGAGCTGGGCTGATGCCACGGCACTCTAGCCCAGGCAACAGAGTGAGACTCTGACTCAAAATAAATAAATAAATAAATAAAATCAACCGGTCTTTAAGGATGAGTAAGATTTAAGTACGTGGCGTGGAGGGCTGCGTATTTATGGCGTTGGCAAGGCAAGGTGGCGAGTGGAAGTTATTTGTGAGGAATGAGAGTGGCTCCACAGAAGGAGTGGGAAGCTTCACATAGGGACACCCGTGTCCTAGGTGAAGGAGCTCAGGAATTTCACCCCCAAATATGACTCCTTGGCATAAAGAGAGTTTTGAATTTCAGCACCCTGGAGATCAGCCCAGCCCTGGAGGGGCCTTTCCCCCTCTCTGCATAAATGGGCTGGACAGACCTGATGGAAAGATCAAAGGGGTGGTTGGCTTCCCGTCCTCCGCCTGTTACCTCAGTGTGTTGCGGGTGGCAACCAGACCAGGCCCAGATCACGAGAAACAGAATGCCTGTCTCTCAGCTTCGTTTATGACTCAATCTGTTTCCCGTCCATTCATCCCCTAGCGACTGTTTATCCCCCTAAACAGACTTCCCTACACTCCTCATTCTCCCCTCCACTCTAGAAGGCGTGTATAGAAATAGCTGAACGTCATCGGGATATTGACTAATGTGATTCTCCCCGCGCACATGGTAAATAAACCTTTCTCTTATTAATCTGCTTTAATTGTGCGTTGACCTTTAAGTGAACTTTCAGGGCAAAGGGTAGGTTTCCCCTCCCCCCTACAGTGGTATCAGATCTGGATCTCTCAAGACTGGAAGGGCCCGGCAAGGGAATAAGAGACTGACTCGTGGCATTAATGGCAACTGATACTTTATACTTCGCACATGGCATTTCACTGGAACTTTCCCATTAGTCGGGGAGGCGGGGAATTGAAATTCAGTGCACAGAGGGCCGGAGAGTTGAAGGGTTCCCTGGCGAGCGCTGGAGCTGGGCTTTGCGTCCTCTGACCGCACGGGCGCTCCAGCCGTCCGCCTCCTCCTGCGCCCAGAGGGATGGCAGGGCCTCCCTGGCGGGGGCTGAGTGAAATGAGAGGCGGGCATTTCCCGAGCCAGTGCCTGGCAGATGCTGCTGACCGGCGTCGCGTTCCGACTGTTGGCGAGGTCCTATCCGAGCCTCGAGAAGGGAGATGCCACTCTGCCAGGACTCAGGCGTGCCCTTGATGTTTCCGTGGTTTATAAAGATCTCAGCCACTGTGGGGTGTTATTTATGGAGCAAAATTCAAGGGGAAGCTTCCAGGCTTCTGGGGAGAAGAGTGAGGGCTTTCTTCTTATTTCAGAACTCTTCAGGACGTGGAGTTGACCGGGCACCAGCACAAACAGGCGCGTACGCTGTCGGGGGGCATGAAGAGGAAGCTGTCCGTGGGCATCGCTTTCATGGGGACGTCGAGGACTGTGGTTCTGGATGAGCCCACCAGTGGGGTGGACCCTTGCTCACGTGGCAGCCTCTGGGACATTCTGCTCAAGTACCGAGAAGGTAGGAGCTGGGGCCTCATTCTTCTTTCTCTTCCCACAGTGTGTGTTGTGGCCCAGGAAAAAGATTGCTAACAGTACATTTTCATAAGAGTTTATAGAGATGTACTTATTGGCTAACATCTCTATAGGGCTCGGAATTGCATACTTTGACCCTTAACACGATACCAGCAATGACACTACCAATGCAAACTATGGTCTACATTGAAATTGCATTCCTCTGGAAGCATGGACTATTGGAGGAGGCATCCTAGTGACCATTTAGGACAAGCCCTTCTTTTCTCAGATGAGGAAACCGAGGTGCAGACAGATGGGGGTCTTGTTTGCTCTGCGGATCAAAAGTTGAAATAATGGGCCTTAAGGAAATCAGAGTTAATTTTGTTCTGAGTCAAGGTTGGGGACTGCAGCCTGGAAACGCAAGACTTAGCACAAAGGAGACGGTGTCCCTGTGTGGGCGACCAGAGGTGTGGTGTTTACAGGTTCTGTCACATGCAGGATGATAAGAGGGGACAGGGAGCAAAGGGGCAGTCTGACCATTCCGACCAGCGCTCGGCAGTATCACACGTGTGATGAAGCACCTGCGCAGTGCGCGCACAGGACGAAACGGTAATGAGCATGTAGGCGTGTTAGGGTTGGGGGCGGATGATTGATCCCCCTGCCTCTGTGCTTCGTCTAACAGGGAAGGTGCTAATCAGTACGTGTCAGGGAAGTGTTTGACAGACTTCAGTTTTCCAGGTGAGAGTTCAGCTTTGGTTCGTAGGCCCAGATTCTGTTACATGTACGTCCAAGCTACAGCCATCTCAGGGCATTTTTGAAGATTTTTCTTACATAATTTCCTTTTTCTGACAGCTCATAGCTGCAGAGAAAGTTCCCTGAACCAGGGGTGAGTGGAACCTGGGACTCCAGTGCACATTTCTCACCTCTGTCATTGCCTGTTTCCATTTGAGGCCATTGGATGGGCAGTTAGGATGTCCAGCTTCTGACTCTTTCTGCCATCCTGACAGCCAGGAAGTGCTGCTGTATGTATGTTGTGTGAAACACTCTCACTTGGAAGGAAACACATCTTGGTGCTGGTAAACAAGCGTAGAGGCGACAGTGGCAGGATTAACATAGAATCTTCTAAAATATCGTTTTGCATTTTTCTTTTGCTTTTTGCGTACATGACCTGAAGCCTCCACCTCCCTGGGGGTAGATTAGGATTTGCCACTGAAGACCGGCAAAGAGAAAGAACAAGAAGGAGCCCCTCCCTTTGCTTAGCATGTGGAAGGCCGAGCCCGGCTGCATCAGATCGTCAGATTGTCCCTGAAAGCGTTGCCATGGGCTGGACTCAGAAAGGAGAAGGACGATACAAGGGGAGCGTTAAATGACAATCCTGGTCCTTCTACCCTACAATTTTAGAGGAATTGTGGGAGGAGAAGTCAGAGAAGAAAGCAGGAAAATTAAGCAAACAGATGTGGCGTTTTGTTCCATTCTGAGCTCTGGCCTGGGCCTGGCAGCCGCAGGGGAGACGCGAGGGCCTTGTCCATGGTGCTGGCTCCGCAGCCCTGGCGCAGCCACAGCTCAGCGCAGAGGCTGAGGGGAACGTAGCACCTGGAGGACTGAGGGCTGGAGTTCCCCCACTTTTCCAGGCCTGTGAGCTCTGCCACTCAGAGGGATACAGGGTCTGCTAGGCATGCTGCAGTGGAAGAACAAGAGGCGCCTTCGAAGTTGCCTGGCTGGAGCCAGGGCAGAGATTCCGGGCTCTGAGGCCAGCAGGACCTGATAGCCGGGAAGCACTCTGCTCTGACCTGACCCGGCCAGGGTCCCTGCCCATGCTACAGATGCCATAGTGGAGAGGGAGACAGTGCCAGGTGGTCTCAGTCATCACTCAGACACCACATTGTACCCAAAGATCCTAACCTTTCCCCATTGCCACGAGGTCACCAAGCCTCTTTGCTCCACTACCTAAGGGCCCTTTGGGGAGAGCATAGATGGGGCACTAGAATGCCACTTGAAGGCACTGGTTAAATTTTGAGATGAAACCAAACTGGACTAAATAATTTTCCTGCTACCCTGAGTGAGGGATGATGAAGAAGATGGGTGAGATATAGAGAAATAGATTATGTTGTCTCTGCACCTGTCAACTGCAGTGTGCGTTAAACACTGCATGCCCGCCACTCTTGTTTATTTTAAAAATCAGAGATGGAGTCTTCAAAGTGTAGCAGAACATTTGAGTAATCAGCATAAAGGTTACTTTGGGCAGAAAACCAGATATAATAAAGGTCCATAGAAACAGACAGCTTTCTTCAGTTTCTGTTGTTATAAATATTTTCCTACTGTTCTCCATTGCTTAGCAATGTTTTTTTTTTTGTCTTTGGAGGACTCCTTTGGAATCATCCCTGCACTGATTGAAGTGCGAAATCAATAGGATGTAAGTGATTAGATAGGTGGTACTGGGAAAAAATATGTTTTCAAGAATCAAAATGTATATCTATTTCTGGAAGCAGCCTTAAACCTCCAGGTAACTGATGTAGCTCTGTGGATAGATCTAAGGGCTGTGCAAAAACAAATGTTCCCTGCTGAGTAGAAAGAGATCTTCTGTCAGAATACCAGTACACTGTCAGAATACCAGTACACTGGGGGCTAGCTCTACCTGGAATTTTGTGTTTCTTGCTTCGTTATGTACAACGTGAGCTCTTGATCAGCCCTGGTATGAGTCCTTCTGTGCCTCCCATGGAAAAATATTAATAAATAAGGAAGCAAAAAATACAAGAGAAAACTGGCACATCACCACTAAATTTGTGTACTGGGACACATGCTTGCTCTACAATTCCTTTGTGACCTAGGAATAATTACCAAATTCTTCTGAGCTGCAGTGTTCTCATTTGCAAACGAAGACCGTTGTACCATCTCGTAGGATTTGGGGAGAAGTAAATGCACTGTATGTGAAAGTGCATAGATCGGTATGTGGGTGCACAATCAATGACAGGTTATCATTATTGTTATTAAAATAGAAGAGAAAGGTGAATGTGGGAAGTGCAACTTTTGGAGGAAAGTGGGTGGAACACATCATGTGAATCAGAGTGAGAAAGCCTCCTGGGGGAAGCAGAGTAATGCTGTTCTTCAAGGTTTGGGTCCACTGAACTGAACTTGGGACCACTCGCCGGGCGCAGCAAGGCCAAACGCGGACTCTGAGGATTGCAGCCAGAGAAAGGAAGGCATTCATTGCATGGCACCAAGCAAAGAGAACGGGCAGCTAACACTTATGACCCTAACTCCCTGAGGGCTTACAAACAAGGGTTTTTAAAGGCAGGGGCACATTTCAGGAGAGAAGAAGTTATAGGCAAAATCAGTACATGAGGTTATACATTAATTTGGCCCCCAAAGGCAGGATATGTTGAAGCGAGACCTATGGGACATGGGTGGATTCAGAAATTCTTTGATTAGCAATTGATTAAGGAAGCAATTGTCTAAAAACCTGAGGTCAGTGGAAAGCAATGTTAAGGTCTGGCCTGTGGGCATGACTCTCTCCAGGCCCCTCAGGAAGAAATTTAGAACAAAGAAAGAACAGCAGTCAGAGTTCAGTCCTTGCTTCCTGCACGGCAGTGGTCAGGGCTGCCATTCTTCATCTGGTGGGGTCTGAGTTTCTGAAAAACAGTTCAGGAATGTATGTTAAGATGTTATCTTTTAGTTTCCACAGGGAACAAAAACACCTTGTGACTCTGGCTTGCTTGGGAGACCATTGTTTTAAGTTATTACTATCTTGTATGTCGGGTTGCTCATTTACTTTTCAAGGCAAGCGAGGTGCCCAGAATCTCTCTTGAAGGGACTGAAGATTTTTCCTTTATTTCCATGCTTGAGGGGGCCTGACAGTCTCCTAAGAGGGGTCCCTGGTCCATCTTAGGATGTGTCTTGAGTTTCTTTAGCATTCACCAGGAAGCCATCCCGGATCAAAGTCCGTAACTTTAGTCTAAATTCTTTAAGAATTTGTTAGTTTATTTATTTTCCCACCTTTAGTAAGGTGTAATTAACAAATAAAAATTTTACATATTTATGGTATACAGAGTAATACTTTGATATACAGTTGGCCCTCCCTATCTGTAAGTTCTGCATCTGCATATTCAACAAACCTTGCATGGAAATATTCAGGGAAAAAACAATAAGAATTAATAATACAGCAATAAAAAATAGTACAAATAGAAGCAATATAGTATGATGACTATTTACATAGTATTTACATTGTATTAGGTATTATAAGTAATCTAGAGGTGATTTCAAGTATAAGGGAGGATGTGCATGTGCCTAGGTTATATGCAAATGCTACATCATTCTATATAAAGGACTTGAGCATCCTGATTTTGCTATCCTTGGGGGTCCTGAAACCAATGCCCTAGGGATACCAAGGGACAAATGTATGTATACATGTGGAATGATTAAGTCAAACTGATTAACATGTCCATGACCTCAAACACTGATCCTTTCCTTTTGTGTGTCTGGTTAGAGCACATAAGTCATAATCTCTTAGCAATTTTCAAATACACGATGCATTATTATTAAATATAGTCACCATGCTATACAGATCTCTTGTACTTATCCATCTTGCATAACTGAAACTTTGTATCCTTTAACCAACATCTCCCCATTCCCACCCCTGCCTCGCCACTGGGCCCTCAGCTCCTGGTAACCACCATTCTACCGGGTTTCTCTTCTGCTTATTTATATTCCAATTAACTTTTATTTGTAGACTACTTCATTGTATAGGAGTATATAGTCTGAACTTCACAGCAGTTCTAATCAGAGTATCTAAACTGCCTTTAATACCAAATTAGGGCTAGAACACATTGTCTTAGCCTCAAAGGACTATTGTGCAAGGAGCCTGGCCTTGGTCTTTGAGACACATCTGTGGTGAGAATAGTCACTGTGGACCCCGTCTTTGTTGCTTTTGGATGTACATTTTATGGTTTCTTTCTAGATGTATCTTTTTTTGTTTTTAATGAATTACAAGTCCTGGTCTTAATTCTTTTCCTTCTCTATTGTTATTATTTTTTACCCGTATTTTGTTTTTAATTGCCACATAATAATTGTATATATTTATGGGATACAGTGTGATGTTTCAATGTATAAAATGTATAATGATCAAATCATGGTAATTAGCATATCCATCACCTCAAACATTTAATTGAGTAGAGTTAAAAACATGTTTAGCCTTCTCTCTTCGGAAATTTGCTTTTGCAATAACAGTCAATCAATGTGTTTATTCCTGCTAAATAAAATAGAACAGGTTGAATGGGGCTCAGTGTAAGCTAACGGGGAGTGGAGAAGCTAGAAGTGTAACACCTTCCCTTTACATAACTGAAGTCAACTTTACCAAAATATCTTTTAGCTTCTCTGGCCTCTGCTCTCCTAAGGTAAATCTGGGGCTTTTTCTTTCCAAGCAAAGGTTGTAAAACTTGACACAGTGCTAGAATTCACAGAGGACACATATGGGTCTAACACTTGTTTCTGCAAATAGTGGGCATGGACGCTGGGCTCAGTGACATCTTCCTTCTGAGAAGGCCCAAGCACCCCCTGTGCCCAAGCTCCCCCACCCGCCTCCGACACCATGCCGTCTGTGGGTCACGGCTGCTGTGAGCTTTCCCAGGGAGGTAGTGTATGTTCTGATCCTGCTGCATTCGATGAATGACTACATGTGGTTACATCATCCCTGATTCCAGAGGGCATCAATATATACCATGGCCATTTCAGACATCTTTTTCTTTCTGGTCAATTTCTGCCTTAACACAGTGCTGATTTTCTTATGCAATAGACCTTCCATAGAATAAAGCCTTCTCCCTAAATACACAAGAAATTGTCATCTGAGGAGGAGTGAGGAGGAGTTCACTATCAGGGAAGAGAGAGAGAGATGCCCACCTATCTTTTACTTATTTTTTAAATTTCTTCTCCACATCCATTCAATGATCTGCCTCTGAGCCTTGGAGAGCAGGTGGCTGTGCACAAGGACTCTATGTTTCCTTCCTCATTTTCACCCTTAGTGTCTGCCAGAGTGGCCACCTTTGGCTCTTGGTGGGGGGCGGGGGGAGATTTGAAGAAACAACTATATAGAGAAGCCTTTCAGGGTCTCTAATTTTCAAAGTGTCCTCAGCTAAGTCATTTCTGCAGGACCCATTTCAATGTGTTTCAACTTAAAAATTGGTGCTGAGTTCCAAATTGTATCCTGGATCTACCATTCATTCCAAGGAAAGCGTGGATGGTTCTTGGGGCCTTTGTCCTGCCAGTACTGATGTGCTCTGTGCTTGGACCCAGGTCGCACGATCATCTTCACCACTCACCACCTCGATGAAGCTGAAGTGCTCGGTGACCATGTGGCCATCCTCCAGCAGGGCCGGCTCAGGTGCTACGGTCCCCCATCCTGCCTGAAGGAGGTGCATGGCCAGGGGCTCAGCCTGACACTCACAAAACAGGTAAGAAGGACCACCTCTTTGCTTCATTGGGGAATAAGAAACAAACTATGGCAATTAGACAATAATAACATCTCATTAGAGGCCTCCTGCATACAACGGCTCAGATGCCAAAGTCAGTCCCCCCAGGGCTGAGCAAAGGGAGCTATCCTCTGGGAACCCAAGGTGCATTTTGATAAGGAAATACATGAAGGGTCAGAATTACCTGGTAGTTTAGTAGGAGCTGCTGTGAGTGTCTGGGTCAGGAAGTATCATGACTGATGTGTTCTAGAAACTTTCCTGACAATGATACTCCATTTAGGAGGCCAAAACTTTGCCCTAATGCAGAAGCAGAGTGTGAGGGCATACAGCAAGCAGGGTGGACCTGTCATACCTGTGCGTCTATAGTTATCATTGCCTTATGTCAAGTGGGGCAGGCAGTGGTGGCTCTGGGGTTAGGGCGGGGGTGGGGGTGGCACCTCCCCACTCTTGATGACTAAACCTGACCCTTGGTGGCCCTCATAAAGTTTACCCTTGACCTCTTGAGCCAAGGTTCCTGTTTGCTTCGTCTCTAAGTCAGGGTGAATATCTCCCCATATTCAAGGAGCTGAGATGGCTCCTTTCCTCTGCAGCTGAGGATCCTTGTGTCCCTTTTGGGAAGACCCAGCCCTGTTTCTGTAGTGCAACTTCTAGGCCAAGAGTCCTCCATGGGAGGGACCAGCAAGGGTAAGGGGACTTCCCAAAGGCATGAACAGACCCCTGGGGGCTGGCCACAGCATACCCAGTGGCCAAGAGGGGCATGCAGGTGTGGCCTTGCAGGGTTTATCACTGCAGATTTATATTTTAAAAAAGAAAGAAAAAAACCCCACAATGTATTATTGAGATGCCTATTGCTTAAATGTGGTGTTTCATTTAAGCTTTGAAGTATAATTTCAAAATAATTTTCTTATGGATATACATGAAATCAACTGATGTATATTTGAATTGACATTCCTTACTGGTTTCTCAGGTGTTTTTCTTTTGTTTTGTTTTTGATAGCCTTCTGTTCTGGAGGCCCATGATCCAAAGGACGTGGCTCAGGTTACATCCCTGATACAGATCTATATTCCACAAGCATTTCTCAAAGACAGCAGTGGGGGTGAGCTGACCTACACCATTCCCAAGGACGCAGACAAGACCTGCTTCAAAGGGCTCTTCCAGGCCCTGGATCACAACCTACATCATCTGCACCTGACAGGCTATGGGATCTCAGATACCACCTTAGAAGAGGTACTGAGAAATGCTGAAGCATGCTTTTATTATTTACACTTTTTTAGCCATTCTACATTCAATGAAGAGATGTAGGGAAAAGGGAGGAGACGGAGAACACTGTGTTTTTATTTATGTTCAAGTTCTGATCAGCATCAGCCACAGTGGAAGCCAGTGACTGAATTAACACACCTGACAGGTGACTGTTATTATATAAGGGAAATAGCATTCTTATATTTGAGAACTTTGGTGTCTTTAATCCAGAATCATTGCCTGTCTATAGCACTATTTCCAATAGTGGACGGTTGCTGTCCTAGTTCCGCATGTGGAGGTGCCCTCCTCTTCTCTACGGGCTGCTGTCCCGGAGCCTCTGGCCCCATTCTGGGTGAGCCAGGTGTGAGAGGGCTCAGCATGTGAACACTGCTGACTCCTGGTGAGCTCCCTCCCCCAGATCCCACCTTTCCTCTACCTGGGACTGAGGTGGATGAGACCAACTACTCAGTGTGGTTTCTTCACAGTGGATGATCAACCAGAGTCAGAATCAGGCAATTCCTACAGGAGGAAGTTGCTGTGTTGTGTAACCTGACCTAAGGCAACCCCTGTTTGGGGTTCTCGAGGTGTGAGCCATAATTGTATTTTAAATTTACATTGCTATCACTTATGTAAAGTGCTTCAGATTTTTAAAAAATCAAGTGGTGCAAATTGAAAAAAAAATCTGGGAAGACTTTTGGACTAGGAATAGAAATAGTGCTTGATCAGGTTTTTAATTAGTAGTTGACATTTAGAATCTGAAACAATATTTAAAAATAACCATGGGAAGTAAAATGTTGTGACTTTTAGAAAGTCAAAGTCTGAACATTCAATGGTGTTTGGGGAGGGATTTGGGGCTGAGGGCACCTCACCGGGTTAGTGACGCCGAAGGAAAGATAACCCTTGCGTGATCAATCAGTGTAGTCTCAAGTAGACAGCAGCCATCACCACCTTTGTCTGGAATAAATCAGCATAAAAGACTGCAATACACAAAATTATAATATTATGAAATGCTTTTATATGTATAATGTATTTGCTTCCCTTGAAATTCTGTAACTTGTCGTTTCTATTTTAAGGTTGAGGAAGCTGAAGCTCAGATAGGCTAAATTCTTTACCCCAGACCACCAAGGTCATGGGTGGTGGGGCTGTACTCAACCTGGGGTTTTCTAGTGGTTAGTCCAGTCTCCAGACTCGCCCATGCCTTTGTGGGTGATGCTCTGGGTTCCGCAGACCCCAAGGGTTGGAGTATCTCAATTCCCACCACCTCTGCCATGCTCTTTGTAACAGAGCAAGTCGGGGTGAACAGAGACAAGCAAAAAGCAGCCTAATATACACAAGAGGATCTGAGCTGTTTTCTAAAGCCAAAGAATGCAGAGTTACATTGACTTTTATTGTCTGGCCGTCTCCTACTTTCCTTCTTCAAGTCTCCACAGCACAGTCCCAGATTCCTCAGCATCAATTCACTTTCATCCCCTCCCCTCTCCCTGCACTCCGTAGCTGTCCTGCATGGCTCTTCTCCAGCTTGCTATGCATGGTAGGCTGCAAGCTAAGATCCATGAGAGCTTGTATCTTCTCTGCTCACCTCCACACCTGCAGTGTCCAGGGCAGCTGCTGGCTGTAGTGGTTGCTTAATAAATATTTTCTGAATGAATTATTTGCAGAATATATCCAAAGAGATTCATCTAGCCCAGGCATCCTGAAACTATGGCCCGCGGGCCACATGCGGGTGTTTTTGCCCATTTGTTTTTTTACTTCAAAATAAGATATGTGCAGTGTGCATAGGAATTTGTTCATAGTTTTTTTAAACTATAGTCTGGCCCTCCAATGGTCTTAGGGACAGTGAACTGGCCCCCCGTTTAAAAAGTTTGAGGACCCCTGATTCTAGCCTCTGGGAGTAGCATGTTATAATGGAAAGTGTATTAGCTATGCCCTAGAAAGTTCTCAATTCAAATCTTTCTCCCTCCTGAGCTGTAGTAGCTTGAATAAATCACTCAGCTCTTGTGAGCCTCAGTTTTTTCATCTTTATTTTATTTTAATTTTTTTTTTTTAGAGACAAGGAAGGGGTCTCACTATATTGCCCAGGCTGGCCTGGAACTCCTGAACCCAAGAGATTCTCTTGCCTCAGCCTTCTGAGTAACTGTGACTACAGATACACACCACCATGCCTGGTGTTGATTTTTTATCTTTAAAATGGAAAATTCAGAACAATTTACATAATTATTCCAAGGAATGAGAACAGTGGTTAAACGCCTGGACAAACTAGTCGGTCTACAATGCAGTGATTTCTCTGACCTGCAGTGGCGTGGTGTGAGACATTGCTGCCATAGCTTTGGAGTAATGGTGGGATGGAATCACAGCTGTGATCCCAAAAGGGCATCTTTTCTCCAGGGATTTTTGTGGGATAACAATTTTCCCGTGCCAATGTAGAAGGCCAGGAAATGTCCTAAGCCTCGTTTTCCCCTGACTGCATGAGTCAGGATGTGTTTGGAGTTCTCCATGAATACAGGTTTACAGCTAACGAAAGCCCCGGGCTCCAATGTGGCTCTGTCAGACACCACTTGTCACTAACTCCTGACATGTGGATGACAGGTCCAAATAATATATTAGAAAGCTAATAGTTTGTATAGTTGGGAACCGTCAACTGGCCTGAGTCAGTTTCCCTGAAGACATAAAGAGTATCACCCTCAAAAGTTGTTTCATCATCCTGGGTCACTTGGAAAGGAAAAGTAAAATAATTTCTTTTGGATTGTAAGGAGAAGTTATCAAAAAGCACACACTTGTTATGTTAGTGTCTTCTCTCTAATTCTTCACTGAGTTAATCAAGGGTTAACTAGTTGTTTGGGTCTCATACAGATAAACTGAACATGTTCATAAACTCACTGGACTCTCAGGGTAGGGGAGAAGATCCTGTGGAAATATCGAGGTTTTTGGAGCAAGCATACTTATCAACAGAATAATAATACTGTGTGCACCCTCCATGTAGGTATATTTACTTATTTACAATTGAACATATGTAGCAGGAAGAGTTGGTGTTTCGTTGATGTAAGTGGCATTTTATCTGTTGCTAACAGAATAAGAAACCTCAGGAATCATTTTAATATTTATCAGTAAAAAGAGGGTAATTGTATGGAAGGTTTGGCTTGAATATTTTATGAATTTAAACATCACAGTAAAAAATAAAAAAAAAAAACAGGGAGGAACATCTTCATGTTCAGACAGATGCTTAGTTCCTAAAAGGTTTTGTTAATTATTGTGGCTTGTAGGACCAATTGATAATATCTCTAGGTAAAATATATATTTAGGTAGAGGATTATTCATACCATGGTGTATAAAAATAAGATACTTCAATATTGTTAGTAATTTACTTCCTGTCTGCTCCCTTTCCTCCCTCCCTTTCTTCCATCCTCCCTCCCCCCTTCCCTGCATCAGGCCTGGCTGATTTCCAGTCGCATCTGAGGTTAAGACAAAAAGCTGGCAGGAGCAAGAAAGCGGCAGCCCTGCATTCAGGTGTTGGCTTGTGCTTGTGCTGCTGCTATTATCTGCAGAATCTGTTTAAGCCATGTGTCTCTTTTATAAGCCTTATGTTATTTAATAGTAAAACCTAGATAAACCAATTTAAAAATCCACTTAAACAAAGGTGCAACCTGCTGAAACTGAAGGAGCCGTCACTGTGGCCACAGAGGCCGACTGAGGAGACCAGTGCCCATCAGCATCTGAGAAAATGAGGAATTCTTAACTTCTTATGGGGTCTACCCAGAAATGGAAACTGAGGCTTCCCTGTTCTCTTCTCATACCCCCTGGGGTGCTGGTGACCCGCCTCAGAGAGCCAGGCCTGGACGGAGCCCGGGGACTGCCCCCGAGCGCTCTGGGTGCCACCTGGGGTATGAGTGGGAAGGGACCCCAGCCGGCTCTTCCCCAGCTCAGCGCCCTCAGCTACAGGCAGGGAGTCATGGAAAGAGCCTCGGAGCAGCGCTGGCAGGAAGAAACTCCCAGCATAGTGTGAGACGCAGGCAGAGGCCGTGATTCAGCCCGACTGGGACTTGGGACTCCCAGAAGCCCCAGGAGCAGCCGGGCCCAGGGGTGCCCCGAGGCGGCGTCCTGCCGCCGCTGTCCCGCACGCACGAGGGGACAAGGCCGGCGCTGTGCGGGAGGCTGTCCCTCCTGCGCCCCTTCTCCTGTCTGCCGCTGCCCACGCTCCTGGCCGTGGGGCGGGGGTGGTGAGGGCTTGCCGGGCTGTGGGGCCTCCCGTGCCCAGAACTGCAAACCAGATTTGAAACCTCCTTGCATGCGTGAGTTTTTAACAGGAGTTTCCCATTTCACACGTAAGCAGTTTCCACATTCCTCATAATCATCTTTTCACAGTGACATAATTTCTTTTATGAAAAGTTTCCATTACACACTTGCAAGGCACTTAGGTTGTTTCCAGCATTTCGATTTTACCAATAAGATGCCTCGAGGGCCTGTGAACAGGGTCCGCCAGCGTCTCTGCCACCGATTCCCAGAAGTGCGAATGGGTCCACGGGCCCAGGGTACCAGCCTCAACATCCGCGCAGCGTCAGCTTACAGATCCCACAACCACCGTACACGCTTGTGCCCCAGACGCTTTTTCTCATGTGCCTCAACTTCCCATCCTTTGAAAACCCGCCCAGTGCCTTCCATTCTCATTTAGATGTCCCAACCTGGCAGCTGCCAACCTCATCACCCATCCCCCACTGTGGGGGGAGGGGCCTGGCGCGAGGGGGCCCCTGACGCTGTGTTTTAGTTTCATGGCTTCCTGCCAGGGTGAACCTGGACAAATCACTCAGGCTGGAACTTCATTTTTTTAAAATGTATTTTTAAAGCTATTTTCTTGGAGCAGTTTTAGCTTTGCAGCAAAATTGAGCAGAAGGTGCAAAAGATTCCTGTGTCCCCCTGCCTACCTTGCCCCCAGCCACCCCCACCGTACACACCCCCCACACAGGGGCACATTTGTCACTGTGGACGAACCTGCACTGACACTGCATTGTCACACAGAGTCCATAAGTCACAGTAGGCGTCAGTCTTGTGTACATTCTAGGTACATTCTAGGTATAGTACATCTTATACTACATATAGGTTTGGACAAATGCATAACTCCATGTATCTATTAGTGTCATATGTCCTAAAAATCCCTGTGCTCTGCCTGTTCCTCCTTCCCTCTCCTCTAAACCTTGGCAACCACTGATTTTTTTATTTCCTCTATAGTTTTAACTTTTCCAGAATGTTGCAGAGTTGGGAATCATACAATCTTTGTGGCCTTTTGAGGTTGGCTTTTTTCTCTTAGTAACACACATTTAAGTTTCCTTCATATCATTTTATGGCTTGATAGCTTATTTCTTCTTAGCACTGAACAGTATTCCATTGTCTGGACGTACCATGGTTTATTTATCCATTCACTAAGGGAAGGACATCTTGATTGCTTCCAAGTTTTGGCAATTGTGAGCAAAGCTTCTATAAATATTCCTGGGCAGGTTTTGTATGAACCAGTTTTCAACTCATTTTGGTAAATACCTAGGAATGCAATTGCTGGGTTACATAGTAAGAATAGCTTTAGTTTTGTAAGAAACCACCAAACTATCTTGTAGGGTTGCTGTACCAGTTTGCATTCCCACCAGCAGTGAATGAGAATTCCTGTCGCTCCATGTCCTTGCCAAGGTTTGGTGGTGTCCCTCTTCTGTCCCTGTTAGATTTGAAACACTCTAATAGATGCGGAGTGGTATCTCACTGTTGGTTTAATTTGTATTTCCCTGAAGACATATGATGTGGGGCATCTTTTCATATGCACATTTGCCATCTGAATACATTCTTTAGTGAGGTATCTGTTGAGGTCTTTGGCCCATTTTTTAATTGGGTTGTTTGTTTTCTTATTGTTAAAAGTTTGTTAAGTTTGTTAACTTTATTTTTCTTATCACAAAAATAAGAATATGTTCCCTATCTTCAAATAATATAATTAGTACTGAATGCAGATTACAAATTACTGGATATAACACAAACATGAGGACATATCGATATTTTGACTGCTGTTTATATCCATAATACATATGCAATGGCATATTCTGAGATTAAGCATTACTGTGCTTTAATCTATCTATATTTTTAATGTTACAGTATATGTCCATTATAGAGTAACTTCTAAGAAATTTTTATGCTATATTCTTTAAATATTTCGATTTCTGTTTAGTATTTACCTTTCTTCTCCAACACATTTATATTTATACTTTACCCATTTGTATTCATTTTGGAAATTTCTCAATCTTCCTCCTCTTTGCCCTCTTTTCTTAAAATATTTACATATATTTATTTATCTAGTAAAATTAAAATTTATATAGTAAAATCCACTGTATGAGTTTGACAAATGTATAGAGTTGTGGAACCAGCACCACAATCAAATTACAGAGGGTTCCATCTCCACTGCCATCTTAAAAGAATAATTCTTCCATGTTATTTACTTCTGTAAGTTTTTTTTAAATCCAAACTTCATGTTCTTGCTGTTAGACACCCTAAAAACAAGATGAACAAGGAGCAAAAGAACAAGTTGGTCAATTACTTTGCAGATTTAGTATGTGTTTCTTCGATTTCTTGCCATAATTTCTACTTTCTACATTTAGTACATGCTTCGCTATTATTTACATAATAGGTCTTAAATAAACATTGATTTACTAGATCTCATATATCTTTCTTTTTCTCTTTCACACACGCACAGATGCTAAAAAATAAGTTATCTGTCTTAAGGGCAACCACAGGCAAAAGATCTGAGATATATAAAATTGTGCATGAGATCTAATAAAATATAACATAGTATATTAGATGTGTTTGAGAACGATATCTTAAATTGGAAAAAGATGCCTTTAAAGAACTTTCATTTGTTTGGTGTAGTCTATAAAATGTCTGTCACAACCACTCTCTTCACACTTGGAAAGCATTGACTTTCCTTTCGTACGTCTGTTATTGATCCCTAGTCAGCGTGGCTGACATAGCACTGTGCGTGCTTGTCCCTGTGCTCGTCTGCATTTTGCCTGATGGCTTCGCTGGGGTGAGGAGGTCCTGCCAATGAACTCCTCTCACTTTGAAGCGAGAAAGCAGATTTCATTTTTAAACTGCAATTAATTTCCTACAAATCATGGTCTCCAGATCTGCACCCATGCCAGTGAAGTTGAGATTTAAAATTGAACGGCGGTAAAATAAAATAAAATGACCAATTTTATTAAGGCATTTACACTTTCTAGTCTAATGCTTGGACCTAGGGAAGATGCTGGCGCGGCACAGTGTTTACTTACTATGGGCTGGGACGAAGGAGGGCTGCAGAGCTTGGCTGTGCATATGAGGTACATTGGCAGCAATCTCTGAAGCCACGACAACATTTTCTGGCAAAATGCAGAGTGAATTTTAGCAGTGTATTTTTAATAATATTGTAGTTTTTAGTAGTATTCTACAAAGGTTAGATTGCCAGTGTGAGCTGAGCAGTTTTTTTTCCACCCAGCTTGCTAAGTACCAGTTTGGGGTTCCCTTTGTACCTCTGCATGAGGGTTGTGGGTGCTGGTTCCTTGGGAGCAGGATCTCAGCTGCCCTCTATCCTACACAGCATGAACAGGTGAAGCCTGGGGGTGGGCTTGATCTTTTTATCTTCTTTTTTTTTTGGTCCCTAAGAGCGAAAGGATTGAGGCCAGTGTCATGGGCAGCACTTAGTTGCATGTCACCATCAATGTGCAAGAATTCTTCAGTTTCCTTGACTTCATGACCTCAGTATGTTTGAAGATTCCAGAGCAGTATTTTTGCACAACCACTCTCAATAAGGTTTGCCCCATTTGTTGTGATTGGGCCAGGTGTTGATTTTCAGCTGGAATATTCCAGAGGAGATGCCGTGTCCCACTGCTCCCCACTGTCAGCCTTGCGGCTGATCTGCCCCACAGCTGCTGGGGAGAACTTTGATGCCCCAGAGAACTTGACCTTCACCCCACTCACTTGCTTACGTTAGTAGTGACTCGTGGCTTCCTGTTCTGCTCAATGAGCTACAGTTCATCTTGGTCGTTACTTTCATGTTCCAGTCGGACCAGGTGGAGCCAGTGGGAGCTCCTTCATGCTGGCTTCCGAGGCTTTTAACGCATGCTGTCCATTCTTTCGGTATTTTCCTACTTCCTGACACAGGATGCTCTAGGATCATCTTGTACTTTCCCAGCCCAGCTTTGGAATCAGCCGCTGCTCCAAGAAGCCCTGGCTGCTTCACGTGCCCACGTGGCCGGGGTGTTGCTGCTCTCAGGTCCCTCGTGGAGAAGGTGAGAGACTCACCTCCGTTTTTGTCTGTCTATGTAAACAATGAAAACCAGGAGTTCACCTTCACGTGGAATCTCTAAAATTAACCCAATAACTTGGGTTAATTGTTTTTGTTTAGCGTTTCCTTTTTCCTTATTTGTACCTCCTTTCTCTGATCATGAGAGACCCGACTTTAAATCTGCTACCTGACTTGTGCTCGGTCCTCGCAGGCACAGCTCCTCTCCTGAGGCCTCCAAGCTGCGCTCTGCCACGTGCCCTCTGTGGGAACCGGGCCCACGTGTGCCCCTGTGTCTTCCTCGCCAGCAAACAAAAAGCAGTGGCGGGGGAAGGAAGAAAGAGGGAGGAGGGCAGAGGAGGAAGCAGGTATTAACTCTTTTGAGAAGCTGTACTCTCTCTCTCTCACGTGACATCGTACTTTTTCTCCCTAAAGAACAATACATTGAATATTTTGGGTAGTTTTCATTTTGTCTTTGGTCTTCCTCATTTAAAATGGCCTCATAGTCTAAGCATTTAAGACAGCCTGGTGTCTTCTAAACACTGGTTGTGCTACCAGTCATTTAGACTGGAGTGCTGCGACACATTTTTTGCATTCTCTGTTATAAAAACAGTATTGCAGGATGTCATAGACCCCAAACGTAAAGTAGAATTGACCTTTTCATACCTTGTCTAATTTAATCTTCCCCTTGTATAGATAAGTAGACTGAGAGACTTAATCTGAAAAAGGTACTGAGTTGCCACAGTCAGAAATTGAAATTTAATTGTGTTGGACTCCAAAATTTTCTACTCTGCCTTCTGATTTTTACTGTCTTTGGCGTGTCCAGGGACACATTGAATCAAATGCCCTAGTTTCAAAGGTGTACTGATGGCGTGATGGTCCTGTATGGGCTGAACAATGTTCCCCACGTCCTAGTTCATGGAGCCTTTAAATGTTACCTGTATACGGCTGTGACAGGAAGATGGTCCAGAACTATCTGGGTGGGCTTGATGGAACCAAGAGAGCCACATGAGAGGGACAAGGAAGATTAGGCCGGAGGAAGGTGACGTCATGATGAGCCTGAAGGTGGAGGATGGGGCCGTCAGCCCAATGATACCGGTGGTCACTAGAAGCTGAAAAAGTCCAGGGAGTGTATTCTCCCTTGATTTTAGTCCAGTGAGGTTCATTTTAGGATTTTACATTCAGAATCACAAGGTAATAAATGTGTTGTCTTGAGCCACTACGTTTGTGGTAATGTGTTATAGCAGCAATAGAAAACTCACAAGTTCCTATAAAATGAAAAAGTCTTGCTGTGTGCACCGTGTGGCCTGTCGCGGGACAGCTCTGCCCAAAGTGCTGTGTTTGGAAAGGAATTGCCGGCACCTCTTGTGTTTCTTATCAGCTAAGAGCTTTCCGCATGGCTTGATCTTCTGCTTCTGTTAAAAACAATCACTTTGGGGAAACTGAAATAATACATCATATGTTACATTTTGGTCAAAGTTTAGAAATTCTTCCTCTGCTCATGTCATCACTCAGCTGGACTCTACTGTCATTGTCTTACAGAAGTTTGGTCTGCTTCATAAATTTGTCTAGTATCTAAGCAAAAAGGCACCTTGCACTGACCATCTCCAGGATATAGTCCATCAAACTGACACTTTAAGTGTGGATCACTTCTGGGGTCTAACATTCCTTGACGATGCCCTTTTAAACAGAGAGCACAGGAGGATGGGCCAGAGCACGCCAGTCTGAAGGACTGATGGCACAATCAGTTTTGGGATGACACTCACTGGGCCATCATAAATGGTTAGGCCTCGCAGCTCTTTTTAATTAAGAAGACATGAGTCCTAAAATGAAGAATCTCCCAATTTTTTAATTTACTCTTCCTTGAAAAGATAGGGCAGGAATATCCCAGACATTGCCTTTAAAGCGATATTTTTATTAAATTATAAATTATTTTCATGCTAGTTAGTGTACTTAAGATTTAAATTCATCACTTCTTACTTCATTCTTATTCGTTTTGTGTGATAAATTTACTTAAAAATTAATAAGAGTAGTTTGACCAGTTTGATTGTGCTTTGACTTGAGAGGCCTAAGCTAATTCCGGTGAAGTTCAAAACATTAGGTAAGATTGAAGACAGTGTCTTAGTCCTGTTGTATAAAAATGGACAGGAGTAGCTCTTATTGGATCCATTTTAATTGGTTTATGGCCTATATTCAGTTAAAAGTGATAGAAAAAAACAGCAAAACAGGAGGAACATCTGTGTATAAATAATGTCATTCGGTACCAAATGCACAAACACAGCATTCTTCTTAAACTGTGGAAAGTGTAGCTGGGACAGTATATGTTTATCCTGCATTCAAATAAGTGCCTTTGCAGTTGCTCAAGTTTTGTTTCTGTCTCTTTTGAGGGGTTGCTTATATGTGTTGATCTGGACTTTCATAGTCTTTGCTATAATAAGACTATTTTTTGCAGTATTTTGCATCTCCTCATAACTTTCCAATGAAACAAAGCAAATGTTTACATATGTCAATAACATGAAAAACATTTTTTTGAAGATTTGGCTTTTAAGTCCAAATATTGATTTAAACTTTCGCTGGAAAATATGTATTAGACAAAAAATACAGTAAGTCCTCATTTAACATCATTGGTAGGTTCTTGGAAATGGTTATTTTAAACAAAACTGCATACAACAAAAACAGTACTTTTCTCTCATTAACATTATAACAAAACAATGCTGAATGAAATGACTTTATTCAAGGACCCACTGTATGTCTTTTCCCTTAAAATCAGTTTCTAAGATCTTATTGACAATGTTAAGTGAAGACTTACTGTATATTAAACTATAATGTAGAACATCCATTTCCAAAATTCACTGGAATTCTAGGAATTTTCTTACAAATTTCATGTCATTAAAGTCCTGGATATTGTCTGTTCTGGATGTTAGGATTTCCATGGGGCACTTGCCAAGGGAAGTTTTATAATTGACATCTGTTTCCAATTCGTATGAGAATTATGGCCCCAAATAACAAGGGTAAATTCTACGATCAAGACACAAATCATGGACTACAATAACCAATGATGTATTATTGCTTTTCAAAAATGTGACCTTTATTTGTCCTTTCTGTTGACATTTTCCCATACTCTCAGAGCTTCTTGGATGATGTGCCTGCAGTTAGGGTGAATGGCCCCTAGAAGGCGCTCATAACATTCTTATGATCTTAGACTTGCCTTTCGCCTTTCAATGCAAAGTTCCAGAATTCCCAGACGCGCTGTACCCTGGTTCTTAGTGCTGTATCATAATCGATCATATCCCCACTGATCTGCAAGATTATTGAGGGCAAAATCTCTGCCCTTAACTCTGTTTTCTCCTCCAACACACACATGCACAGGTGTGTGCACGCACATGTGTACACATACACATTCACACATGTTCACACATGCATCCACGCACACACAGCCTTTTTATGAGAGGGGAGAAGGAAAATTTAAAGGATAGATGAGGATTGTTATCAAGAATGCCTTCATTATCAAGGTATGCTTTCTATATTCAGTTACATGTGACCATTAAATAAAAATTCTATTTAGAATATTATAAAAAGGAAAATCTTCAGTCAGTAAATAATTCTTGATGTGCACTATTTCTATTATTTCTAATTGCATTCCTTATAAATGAACTCAGTGAAGGCTTACTGCACTGAGCCTCAGTGCTCTCATCCTAAGTGGGGATAACAGTGCTTCTCTTACTGGGTTGATTTGAGAATTACATCATGAAACGCACCATGTACATCCCAGTACACTCGATCCTCCTCCTCTGGCTGCTCTTAAGAGGAGACCTTGCCAGCTTGCTGCATGCCAGGCATTGTTCTCATGGGTCATATATAAATGCACTTCCTTCTTGAAACCATCCTACAATATGTCTTATTTATGACTGTATATCACATGAGGAAACTAGGTCACAGAGTGACAAAATAATTTGTCCAAGGTCACATGGGCTGACACACACTGTGAAATTGTTGTTGTAATTATTGTTATTGTTATCATTTGTAGTAGTAGTACTGAGTTTTGCAGCTTTTACTTGAGGCTTTCCTGGGAATCAGCAAAGGGCTATCTTTCAAATGAAGGTGACTCCATCTGATCTAATTAAATGTCCTCACCCTTCACCAGTGCTAAGCATACAGGTTTTGCTCAGTTGGATTCCATGCAAATTAATTAATTACATACAGAGAGACTGCCTGCCTTTCCTGCAGGCTTGCTTACTCATCGCTGCTTCTCTCTGGTGCCCTGCCCCTGTCTTCCCCTGTGGGTTGGTGGCTCCTCAGGAACACCTAGAGACAGCCAGTGCATTTTTGCTTAGATAAGAGACAGAATGGTGGTGCTGTGTCCTGAAATGAGAAGTGAGGGAGGGTCCTCAGTGTGGACATGTTGAGTTGAGATGGGAAATGAGACTTGTCCAGCCCGGAACCTGGACCTTTCTGGGTGTGTGCAGGGGCGGAAGCGATGGAAACACAGGATGAGGCCAAAGGGGAGAGTGGCCACACATGGTGCCTTGCTTGGTGAATGGCTGCAGAGGGCGTTCAGTGAACCTTGGCTAACTGCATGGATAATGGAAGACCTACTGTGTGCTTCCAGATTCTGTGTTTGGCACTTTACAGCCATCATCTGCTGACCTATAGTTACTGTTATTATCATCATTCCTGTTTTGCAGATGAGGCAGCCAGAACTCTGGGTGGTGAAGTCCTTTGCTCACAAATACAGGGCCGGCCCACATGTTGCCAAGAGCAGAGCCAGTTAGGACTGGCGCCTCAGCCCTTAATTACTGTGCTGTGTTGCTGCAGAGCTTATTCTCTTTGATTTTAATACCTTTTGTCCTCTGCCCAATGTTTCTGTTATGGATTCTTGCTCCATCTCTCTATAAAGCCATGCCAGGCCTCCAGGTGTAGCTCAGTGGCCTTCCCATCTCTCCCTGTCTTGGCTCCCTTTCTTGCTTCCTCATGTTATTCTTGCTAATTTGGTCCTAGTCTTTGGCTTTCGATAAATGGAGTCTGGATTTCTACTTCCAGCACTAAATAGTGACTTTAAGCAAGTTGCTTAAAGTAACCGCTTTAGCAACGTGGTACATCACAGTCCATGGAGAGCACATATTCAATGGGGATTTTGATATATGAGATCCCATCTACCCTAAATAAACTGTGAGTACCACAGTTTATTTTCTGATTCACCTCTGAATTTCTAAGATGCTGGCGGAGTGAGTCACAAACTTGAGTTGAATTGGGTACACTGTGTTATTTCCTCCTTGCCTACTGCTGCCTGTGGATAGGCCAGCCTCTGCCTGCATGTAAGGGTCTGGAGGTTCACAGTCAAGTTCCCTCCTCTTTGCATCCAGCATATGGGCAGCCTGTCAACCAGCTTGCCAACAACTAGGTAGCTCTAGAATTATGCCAATTAGATGCACAGCTAAAGGAAATATATAGGGTGTGTTTGGGGTATGTTGTCATGACCTAATTGGGCAATTGAGGCAAAAGAAAAGAAACGCAATGTGGAAAGGAACATAAAATAACATATAGCTCTTTCTTCATTTTCAAAAAGGTGTTTTTGATGCTTTTGCAAGATTCCAACAAGAAATCTCACGTTGCCCCTGGGACCAAGTTAGAGCTGCAGACTCACAGGCCCACAGGACATCTTCCTGGAGGCTGTAAGTACCGAGTGGTCTCCTGCATTTCTGCTGGAGCAACGGTGCCACCATCCTCGTGTTAAACGTTGAATAGCAGGAGACTGAAGCTAGTGAGGAGACATGAGTGTATAGTCAGGGGCATAAGTGAGTATAGGTCAACACAGAAAGCTTAGAGTCTTATCCTGGCTTAAAAAGAACCATTGTGTGTTTATGGGACACTGTGTATCTTTTCTTCAGAACTTGACTTAGTGTATACAAATTTTTTCAGTGCATACAATTAGAATAATGAAACCATTAGTATTGTTTTACCTTCATCACGAACAAATGGATCCAGCATACGTGCACGGCATGACTGTCACGTGCAGGCACTTTGCTGGGAATGGATTTATGTGGCCTTGTCTTCATGTAGTCTTTGTCCATCTAGGACCAAATCATGGTCTTGGCCTTTGTGTGCATATCTCCTTGCATAGGCAATGATAAAGACTGGACGGAATCTAGATTTGGCTTCTACGTGTGTGACCGCAGTCTGATTCAACCCAATTCCAAGCATATTTATTAGCAGCAACTCACTAAGGAGCACAGAGCGGGGCTGTAGGGACATGGAGGGTAATAAATCTCAGAGGCTTCCTTCAGAGACTTCAGTCCATCAGGGACACAGGCCCATGAATAAATAACTGGAATTAAATACATTATGTTTGTAATAATGTTTGCCAAACTGCATTCACGACGGTAGGAGTGTTGCAACTGCCTTACTTCCTTTCCAGCTCTTGGTATTATCAGATTTAAAAATGTATATATATTTTAGCCATTAAAAAAGATGTGTAGTGGTTTCTCATTGTGGTTTTAATTTGCATGTTCCTAATGAATATGTTGAGCATATCTTCTTTTTCACAGTTTTATTGAGATATTATTCCCCCATATCATACAAGCCCCTCATTGACAGGGTGCAATTCCATGGCTTTTCAGAGCTGTGGGTCCAACACCATAATCAACCTTAGATCACTTTCTGTAGTCCGAAAATAACCCTGTGTCACATAGACATCTCTCCTCAACACACCCACCCCTTCCAGCCTCATGCAACCTCTAATGTGCTTCCTATCTCCATAGGTTTGCATATTCCGGACACTTTGTATAAAGAGAATCATAATGTAAGTGGGCTTTTGTGATCAGCTCCCTTCACTCCTGATGTTTTCAAGGTTCATCCATGTAACAGCATGTGTCAGCACTTCATGTTTTGATTCCCAAATGATATTCTATTGTGTATATATGCATCAAATTTTGTTCATGAATTGATGGACATTTTAGTTGTTTCCAGGTTTTTGCTGTTGCAAATATGCTGCTATTAACTTTTATGAACATGCTTTTTGTGGATATGTGTATTCTCCTTGTATATATAACTAAGAGTGAAATTTCCAAATCATACGTTTAACCATTTAAGGAACTGCCAGACTGTTATCTAAAATGACTACACCTTATGTTCCTACCAGCAGTATATGAGGGTTCTAATTTCTCCAACATGCTCATGAACACTTGCTATTATCTATTGTTTTGATTATAGACAACTTAGTGGTATGAAATGACATCTCAGTGCAGTTTTGATTTGTACTTCCCTGGTAGTTAATGATGTTGAGCATCTTTTCATCGCTTGATGGCCATTTGTATGGCCATCTTTGTAGAAATTTCTTTGTAGAAATGCATTTTCAGATTTTTTTGCCAATTATTAAAATTGAGTAAATTTTATTTCCAGAGCTGTAAGATTTTTTTTATTATTATGGAATTGTGAAGAGTTAAGTGTAATGCTAATGGTGGGTTTCATAAAGGCCCTTTATGAAGTTGAGGAAGTTCCTATCTATTTCTAGTTGTGGAGTGTTTTTATTACAAAGGATGTCAGATTTTCCTAAATGCTTTCTCTGCATCTATTGGGATGATCATGTGTTTTTTTTCTTTATTTATTGATATGGTATATTATATTATTGATTTTTTCATGTTAAAACAGCATTGCATTCCTGAGATAAATTCCACTTGGTCATGATATACAATCCTTTTTATATAATTTAGATGAAGTTCAACTGTCCTATTTACTCTTTTGTTGCCTGTGTTTACGGTGTCAGACCCCTAAAATCACTACCGACTGTAATGTCATGAATCTTCCCCCCCCTAGGGTTTTCTACTATGAATTTTACAGTTTTCACTCTTCTGTTTGATCTTTCATCTATTTTAAATTAATTGTTGTATGTGGTATATGGTAAGGGTCCAACTTTTTTCTTTCATATGTGAATCTCTAGTTTCCCCAATGCTATTTGCTGAAATAACTCTCTTTTTCCCACTGAATGGTCTTGGCATCTTTGTTGAAAGTTAATGGACCATATATGTGAGGGTTTATTTCTGGGCTCTATTCTACCCTAGGGGTCTGTGTATCTATTTTTATTCCAGTGATACACTGTTTTGACCACTGTAGCTTTGTATAAGTATTGAAATTATAAAGTGGAAATCTTCTAACTTTTTTCCCCCAAGTTTGTTTTGGCTTTTCTGTGCCCTTTGAGGTTTCATATGAATTTTAGGATAGATATTTCTATTTCTTCAAAAAAATGTGTATTGGAAACTTAATAAGAATTTCCTAGATTGATTTAGATAGCTTTGACTAGTACTGCTATCTTAAAAATACTAATTCTTCGAATTCATGAATGTAGGATATCTTTCCACTTATTGTGTTATCTTTCATTTCTTTTGGTAATATTTTGTAGCTTTCGGTCTTCAGGCTATTATTTGCCTTTGTGGTTAAGTTTACTCCTAAGTGTTTTATTCTTTTTGATGTTATGGTAAATGGAATGATTTTCTTAGTTTCCTTTTTCAGATTGTTCATTGCTAATGTATCAAAATGCAACTGATTTTTGTGTATTGATTTTGTATCCTGAAACTTTGCTGAATGTATTTATTACTTCTAACAGTTTGTGTGTGTGTGCTTAATCATTAGAGTTTTTACCGTGTAAGATATATCATCTTCAAACAGAGATAATTTCACACCAACCTGATGACTTTCATTTCTTTTTGTCAACTAATTTCTCAGGATAGGACTTCCAGCACTATCTTGATAGAAGTGGTGAGAGTTGGCATGCCTGTCTTGTTCCTGATCTTAGAAGAACCATTTTCAGATTTTCACTATTGAGTACAATACTGGCCGTAGGTTTTTGACAGATGGCTTTCATTATGTTGAGGTAGTTTTATTCTATTCTTAGTTTGTTGAGTGATTTTTATCATGAAATGGTAATGAATTTTGTCAAATGCTTTTTCTTAATCATATAAGCTGAGTATATGTTCTTTTTCATTCATTCTTTTAATATGGATATACAGTAGTCCCCTCTTATCCACAGTTTCGCTTTCCATGGTTTTAGTTACCCATGGTAAATTACAGTGGGTGACTGAAAATAAAATAGAAAATTTTATTTGCTTTCGGAAGAAGAAATAATTCATAAATTTTCAATTGTGTGCTGTTTTGAGTGCTATGTTAAAATCCCATCTGTCCTGCCCAGGACATGAATCATCCGCTTGTCGAGCATCTCCATACTACTCTCCTCTTAGTCACTTAGCAGCTGTGTTAGTTAGCAGAACAAAAAAACATAGTAGTTACAGGATTTGGTACTATCTGCAGTTTCAGGCATTCACTGGAGGTCTTGGAAAATATTCCCTGTAGATAAGGAGGTGCTGCTATACATTACACTGATTTTTTTTCCCATATGCTGAACCATCCTTGAATGCCAGGAATAAATCCTCATTTGTCATGGTGTATAATCGTTTTAATATACTGTTGAATTTGGTTTGCTAGTATTTTGTTGAGGGTTTTACATCAGTATACACAAGGGATATTGATCTGTAGTTTTCTTTTCTTACAGCGTCTTTCTATGACTTCCTAACTCAGTCTATCAGCCCAGCATTGCCTCATAGAATGAGTTAGGGAGTTTGTCCTCCTCTTCAATTTTTTAGAAGAGCTTGAGGACAGTTATTAGCCAAATCAAAATTATATGTTTGATATAATTTACCAGTAAAGCTGTCTAGTCCTGGGCTTTCTTATTGTCTTGGGGAAGATTTCGATTATTGATTCAATCCTACTACTAGTTATAGGTCTACTCAATGACTTCTTCATGATTTAGTCTTGGGATATTGGTGTTTTAGTAATTTGTTTATTTCATCTAGATTAGAAAATTTTTTGGCATATATTGTGTATAGTACCTTCATAAATCCTCTTTAGTCTATAAAGTTAATGGTAACATCCTGTCTTTCATTTCTGATTTTAGTTATTTTAGTTATTTAAGCCTTCTCTCTTTTTTTCTTAATCAATTTAGCTAAAGGTTTATTTCTGCACTGATGATCTGTTAGAAAAAGAAAAAAAAATAAAGAAAATAATAATTATAAATTTTAAAAAATGTTTTGTCAATTTTGTTGATCCTTTTGAAGAATCAACTCTTGGTTTCATTGATTTTCCCTATTGTTTTTCAATTTTCTATTTTATTATGCTTTAATCTTTATTTAATTATTTCTGCTCATGTTAGGTTTAGTTTTTTTCTTCTCTCACTTTTTAAGGTATAAAGTTGGGATGTTTGAGACTTTTCTTCTTTTTTAATATAAGCATTTATGGTTATAAATTTTCCTCTTAGCATTGCTTCCTCTGTACCCTGTAAGTTTTGCTATGTTGTGTTTTCATTTTTATTTTCCTCAAGATATTTTCTAAATTTTCTGAAGATTATTATTTGATCCATTTTTCTTTTAACTGTGTTCTTAATTTCCACATATTTGTGAATTTTCCAGTTTCCCTTCTGCTGTTAATTTCTAGTTGTTTTCCACTGTGATGAGAAAAGATACTTTGTATGATTTCAATCATTTTAGATTTATTAAGACTTCTTTTGAAGTGAAAAATATGATCTATCCTAGAGAATGTTCTATATACATTTGAGAAAAATGTATTTTGTGCTATTTTTGAGTGGAGTGATCTGTAAATATTTGTTATGTACTTTTGTTCTACAGTGTTGTTTAATTCTGTGTCCTTATTGAATCTTCTGTCTGGTTGTTCCGTTATTGAAAGTAATAATGGATATAGAAATTTCCTATTGCTGTTGTAGAGATGTCTATTTTTTCCTTCATTTCCATCTATGTTTGCTTCATATGTTTAAGAGCTCTTATGTTTGGTACCTATGCATTTATAATTGTCACATATTTTTGGTTAATTGACTATTTATAAAACAGTCAATATGATATTCTTTGTTGTCTATTGCAATTGCTTTCTATAGTCTATTTTGTCTGTTATTAGTATAGCCATTCCTGCTCCCTTTTAGTTACTATTTGCATAAATAATGTTTTACCAGCTTTTCTTTTCTTTTCTTTATTTGGAGACAGGATCTCATATGTTGCCTAGGCTGTGGACTCAAACTCTTGGGCTCAAGCAATCCTCCCACATCAGCCTCCCAAATAGCATGAAGTTGGATTCTATTTTTTATCAATGCTACAATCTGTGTCTTTTGATCAGAAAGTTTAATACATTTATAATTAAAGTAACTACTGATAGAGTGACACCTATTTGTCATTTTGCTATTTGTTTTCTGTATATCTTATAGCTTTCTATCCCTCTTTTCCTCCATTATTGACTTTCTTGTGTTTAATTTTTTTTATTGTAATGACACATTTTGATTCTATATTTATTTTCTATTATGTATACAGCAGTGTTCCTTTATCCCTGGGGAATATGTTCCAAGACCTCCAGCAGATGCTGGAAACCAGTACTGAACCATATATCTGCTGTGTTTTTCCCATAAATACATACCTATCATAAAGTTTAATTTCAAATTAGGTACAATAAGAGATTAAAAACAATAATTAAAAAACAGCACAATTATAACAACCTAATGTAACAAAAGTTATGTAAACGTGGTCTTTTTTCTCTCTCTCTCGAATATCTTATTGTACCGTACTCACCTATATTTGGACCATGGGTGACTGTGGGTAACAGAAACCATGGAAAGCAAAACCACAGATCAGGGAGGGCTGCTGTATTCGACAGATATTGTATTGGTGTTCATCAAAGGGAATAACACATAATATTCTAAAGTTATGATAATTTATCTTAAATTAATACTAACTTAACTATAATCACATACAAAGTCTTTATTCTTTTATAGTTCTACCCACTCACTTTTTATTGATGTCATAAATTGCATCTTTATATATTATATACTCATTAACTCAGATTTATAGCTATTTGTTATACATTTTGCTTTTAAATCCTGCAGAAAATTAAAAGAGTACAAAGAAAAATTGTAATAATACTGATTTTTATGTTTGTTCCTATATTTACCTTTACCAGAGAACTTAATATTTTGATACGTTTTTGAGTTGTTTAGCATTCTTTCATTGCAATTTTTAGGACTTTCTTTACCATTTCTTATAGGGCAATCTTGCTGGTAATGTACTTCCTCAGCCTTTTGTTTGGAAATGACATTTATATATATATATATGTATATACTTTATGCAATATATATTATATATATGTATATACTTTATACATATATATATACTTTATATATATATAAAGTATAAAGTATAAGTTGACAGGTTTTTTTTTTTTTCTTTAATCTCTATACATAATTATCCACTGCCTTTTGGCCAGCAAGAATTCTCCTGTGATACCTCCCCTCCCCCATAGTCTTATTGGGCATCCTTTATAGATTATGGGTCTGGTCTCTTTTTCTCTTGCTACTGCTAATGTTTTTTTCTTTGACTTTCAATAGTTTGCTTATAATGTCTTGGCAGGGATCTCTGGGTTTCTCCTCCTTTGAGATCACTGAGTTTCTTGTACTTATGTATCCATGTTTTTTTTTTTTTTAATTTGAAAAATGTTTTGTGCCCTTTCCTTTTTCTCTTCTCCTAGAAATTTCATATTGCATGTATCAGTCCACTTGATGTTGTCCTATAAGTCCCTCGGGCTCTGTCTACTTTTCTCATTCTTTATTAATTTACTTCCTTAGATACAATAATTTCAAGTGACTGTCTTCAAGTTTGCTAATTCTTTCTTCTGTCTTTGAGTAGCCTTATATACTCTTGAACTTCTATTCTTCTACTCTTGAACTTCTATGATTTTTTTCAATTCAGTTATCATATATTTTAGCTCTAGAATTTCTATTTGCTTCTTTTTAAAAATAATTTTTATTTCTTCATTGATAATTTAATTTGGTTCATATATTGTTTCTTGATTTTCTTTAGTTCTTCATTTATATTTTCCTTTAGCTCTGAGAATATTTAAGACAGTTGTTTTAAAATCTTTATCTAGCATGTATTTCTTTAGACAATGTGTCTGGGCATTACTTTGCTCCTTTGCATGAGTCAGGTTGCTATTGTTGGTTTTTTGTGACCATTTGTTGAAAATTGGTCATGATAAAATAGCCACTTGTCCCACTCTTTGCAGACTGGTGTGGAAGACGTCTAATTAATTGGTGGTCCCCTGAGCCAGATCCACCTAAGGCAAAGGCCGTGGTCTTCTCAGTTCTTTTCTGGGCATGTGCATTGCCTTGGCCTTTGTAAACGTGTGCTTTATTAATTTTTTCCTTCCAATTTCCACTGGCCACTTTTGAATGCTTTAGTTTCTCAAAGAATTTCACCCTCACTTCATCTCAGGGCCTTAGATGTTCCCTTGTATTCTCATAATCTCTTGCCCCAGGCCTCCGTATGTCTGCAGTCTTCCTTGAGTTTTGTGTGCTGTGCTGCCTACCAATGCCTTCTGTGGTGCTAACCTGAGGCCCAAACTTGCCACCATTCCTGCAAGAGCTCTAAGTCAAGTGAAATGGATTCCAATTTCTTGACCTATCCGCAGCCAGGCCAGAATTTTAAAAATGATTTAGACTTTGCTGTTTCCACCCCAAAGGAAGGATCCAGGAATTGGGCCATTTCTGTATGACTCCCCCATGGGGAGGGGGAAGTGGGAAGACAAGGTCAGGTAAAAACACCACAGGATTTTCTGCTGTTTGGAGTGTGTGTTTATTTTGGACTGGGAGTTTGCTTGGTTGCTGTAGATCTTTGACAGATTTCCAGAGCTCTTATACAATTAACTTTAGTTAGTCTGTAGTTGCATTTTTATATCCACCAGGGAATGAGAGCCCAGAGTTCCTAATCCGTCATCTTTTTTTTGTTTTATTAGCATCAAGTGTTTATTCATTTGTTCCAAAAGTAAAAAACAAAAGAAAAGGAAACAATCCCAAGAACGTTCCTACCACTCTACATTCTTAGCAAACATTTTAATGAGATAAAGAAAATCCTGCTAAGTACCAAATATGTGTTTTTCTTTACCAGTCTGCAGCTTGGCCCATTTTATTTTTTTTATAATTTTTTATTTTTTCATATTATGGGGGTACAAATATTGTTAGGATTACATATATTGCCCCTGCCATTCCTCCCCACACCCCCCCCGCCCCCCCCCCCGCCTTACCAAAACATCAAGCATATCCTACCCTCAGGTGGTGCGCATCGCACCTATTTTGTAAGTGTACATTCTTCCCTTCCTTCCCCCTCCCATTTGCCCACCACCCGATAAAAGTTTGTTTGTTTGTTTTTTCCCTTTTTTTGACCTTTGGGTTACATTGTATATCTTAGCCTTTCCCTTGGAAGGGTTAGATGTATTCCCTCTCCCCCCACTATGCTCACCACAACCCTAAGATGTGTATCTCCCCCTCCCCCAAACCCTAGTGGGCACTACCACCATTCAAGCATCATAGTTTTAATCAGTCAGTACCAATTTGATGGCGAGTAGATGTGGAGCCCGTTTTCTTGATCTTGTGTCACCTCACTTTGGATAACGGGTTTCAGCTTAATACAGGATAGCATAAATGGTGCTAATTCACTGTCATTTCTTAGAATTGAATAGTATTCCATTGTGAGCATATACCAAATTTTAGTTATTCACTCGTGAATTGACGGACACTTGGGTTGTTTCCATGATCTTGCAATAGTGAATTGTGCTGCCATAAATATTCGGGTGCAGATGTCTTTATAGTAAAATGTCTTAAGCTCTTTCAGGTAGATGCCCAACAATGCTATTGCTGGGTCAAATGGTATTTCTATATCTAGCTGTTTAAGGTATCTCCATATTCTTTTCCACAGAGGTTGCACTAATTTGCAGCCCACCAGCAGTGTAGGAGTGTTCTGTCTCTCCACATCCTCGCCAGCATTTGTTGTTTTGGGATTTCTTGATACAAGCCATTCTCGCTGGTGTTAGATGGTATCTCATTGTGGTTTTGATTTGCATTTCTCTGATGATTAGAGACGTTGAACATTTTTTTTATATGTTTGCAGGCCATTATTCTGTCTTCTTTGGAGAAGTTTCTGTTCATTTCCATTGCCCATTTCTTGATGGGATTGTTTGATTTTTTCTTGTTTATTCTTTTAAGTTCCAGATAAATTCTTGTTCTGAGGCCTTTATCAGAAGTGTAGAGAGCAAATATTTTCTCCCACTCTGTGGGTTGTCTATTTGCTCTAATGATGGTTTCCTTAGCTGTGCAGAAACTTTTTAATTTGATGAGATCCCATTTGTTTATTTTTGATGTAGCGGCGATTGCCCTGGGGCTCTTCCTTAGAAATTCTTTGCCTAGACCAATGTCTGATAGGGTTTTCCCAACGTCTTCTTCTAGGATTCTTAAGGTTTCATGTCTTAGGTTTAAGTCTGTTATCTATCTTGGGTGAATTTTTGTAAGAGGTGAGAGATATGGATCTTGTTTCAATCTTCTGCATGTAGCTAACCAGTTTCCCCAGCACCATTTATTGAAGAGGGATTCTTTTCCCCATTGTATATTTTTGTTTTCTTTATCAAATATTAGGTTGCCGTATACTGATGGTTTCATCTCTGGTATCCCAGATCTATTCCAGATATTGATGCTTCTGTTCTTGTGCCAATACCAGGCTGATTTAAGTATTATTGCTTTATAGTAAAGTTTGAAGTCAGGAAGACTGATGCCACCCAGTTTGTTCTTCTTACTTAAGATTGCTTTGGCTATACGAGGTTTTTTCTGGTTCCATACAAAGTGCAGAATTATTCTTTCTAGATCTGTAAAGAATGCTGGTGATATTTTGATGGGGATTGCATTAATTCTGTAGATAACTTTAGGTAAAATTGACATTTTAACGATATTGATTCTACCAATCCATGAACAAGGTAGATTTTTCCATCTGTTCAAATCATCTGCAATTTCTTTTTTTAGTGTTTCGTAGTTCTCCTTGTATAAATCTTTCGTATCTTTCATTAAGTATACTCCTATATATTTAATTTTCCTTGGGTCTATAGTAAAGGGTATTGCATTTTTTATTTGAGTTTCCGTTTGATGGTTCTTGGCATATATGAATGCTTCTGATTTGTGTATATTGATTTTATATCCTGAGACTTTACCAAATTTATTTATTAAGTCAAGGAGTCTCTTGGATGACTCTATGGGGTTTTCTAGGTATAATATCATATCATCAGCGAAGAGCAAGATTTTAATCTCATCTGCCCCCACTTGGGTACCCTTAATACCCCTCTCTTGACTGATTGCTATAGCTAGGACTTCAAGTACTGTGTTGAATAGGAGAGGAGAGAGTTGGCATCCTTGTCTGGTTCTGGATCGAAGCAGGAATGATTGCAATTTTTCCCCATTTAGGATGATAATAATCCGTCATCTTAATGATGTCATGGTATTCTCAATCATTTCACAGTACCTTCTGTGACCATATACTCTGAACTTTTGAGGTTTTAGCAAAAGGCTGTATAGTCGCACACTTGGCCTTTTCTCTCTGCCACAGTATCAATAGCGCTCCTTAACTTTTACTACTTTTTTTTTTTTAACCTGGTATAGCTGAGAGTTTTCAAAATCATTATTTCTTGTTTTGTTGCTTTGCTTGCTTATACTTTTTCCCCTCAATTTATCTCTCTCCTCTCCCATTTTACTACAAGCATGAGGAAGACACTGGGTATCACCTTCAACATTTTGTTTGGAAATCTCCTCAGCCAAATATCCAACTTTGTTGCTTGCGAATTCTGCTTTTCACATAACTGCAGGAGATAATTTGCTATTTTCTACTACTCCACAACAATGACATCCTCCCTCTCGTTTTCAAAAACATGCTTCTCACTTCCTTCTGAATCCTCATGGACAGACTCTTTTTAGTTTATATTTTTACTAACAGTCTGTCCAGGGAAATCTAGGTTTTCTCTATCATGCTCCTTGAAACTCTTCCATTCACTGCTTGCTCCTAATTTCAAAACACCTTATATTTTTTAAGTATTTGTTATGGCAATTCTCCATTTCCAATGACCAAAATCTGTTAGTTCCTATTTCTAATAACACTACTGTAAACTGAGCTGCTTAAAACAACATCCATTTATTGTTTCGGTTTATATCTGTCAGAGGTCTGGGCACAGCACTGAGGGCACCCCGCTCCGGACCTCCCACGACTGCGGGCCCAGGTGCTGTCAGGACCACCTTCTCATCTAGAGCTCATGCAGGTTGTTGGCAGAATTAAGTTCCTCAACGTGCCCATTTTTCAGCTGGCTGTCAGTTAGGGGTTGCTCTCAGCTCCTAGAAGTCACTCTCAGGTCTTAGTCACATGGCAGTTTACTTCCTCAGAGTGAGTGGGAGTATCTCTGTTTTTATTGATTTAAAGGCAACTGATTAGGAATCTTAATTATTGATGGCTCTGCAAAATTTCTTCCCCTTTGCAATGTGGTGTAGTCTAACTGTGGGAGTGAGAACCATCGTATTCAAAGTCTCACTCACATTCAAGGGGAGGGGATTGCACAAGGGTCTGAGTCATTGAGAGTCATTTTAGACCACTACCTAACAATACAGAATTATAACAAGCTAAATTGAATTTCTATAACTTGAGCCCTTTTTCATATTTATTGGCCATTTGAATTTCCTCTTTTGTTACAATATTGTTGTTTACATTTACCCATGGATTATATATTTTTAATGATGTTTTTAATTTCATTTTACTAACACAAACTGCATACATCTCATAGTAAATGGCATAGATTTTCATTGTACAAACAAGAGGACTTTTACATTGGCACCCACCTGTGTAACCACCACCCACATCGAGGTAGGACATTTCTAGCACCTCAGCAGCACACTAGTGTCCCATCCAAATCAATCCCCCTCCAAGGGCAATTCTATCACTTTGGAATAATTGTACCTATTGTCGAACTTTATGTAAAAGCAATCATACAGTATATATAAGACTCTGTGTTTTTCTCTCTCTATTTTTTTCTCTGAAATCCATCCATGTTACTGCTTATGTAATTTCTAAGTAGTAATATCACACTACATAATCATAATTGGTCTCTGTTTCTACTGTCTATATAAAAATTTATTTTAACTGGACATAGATATTATTTTCTCTTTTATTTATTAGCATTTTGCCTAAAGGTTTAATTTCTGAGCATTCATTTCTTTTAAGATAAATTAGTTAATGACTTTCCTATGTAAGTGTGAATTTAAAGAAAATATGGTTGTTAGGTTCTCATTAAAATTTTGTCATCATGAGAATGGATAATTTTCATTGAAACTATATTGCACACACACACATACACATATATATATATAATCTCCTCTTCATTATGGTTTACATTATGGTTATACATCTGTTTTAAAAAATGATAGTTTTATGTTCTGAATTTGGAGAACATTACAAAAATCCATGTAAATAAGTTGGAAATAAAATATGCAATAAAAGCTAATGCTATGTGAAAAAAGTAATGTTTTGAATTTAAGCAAGAACTCTGAAGAAAGAAAAATTATAACATTTTCATTACTATTATAAAATATGATATGAAAATGTAATTTTATTTATCATTCAAATTAAACATTTGGGAACTGGAATATATATTATTTAAAAATTGATCTAAATATTTCATTACTAAATAAGAAGTCCAGGATGCATTAAAACAAATTTGGTATGAGATTGCCTACATTTGCCAATTTTATTATATTCTGTAAATTCCTCAAGTAGAACTCCAGAAGGCCTCTAGCTAAGTCAAATTTATGTTACTTAGTAGATATAACTTTATCTCAGTGTTAGGTCAGGATATTGGAGACTGTCCATTAATGTCTTCTATGTAAAGTGATTTATTTGCCTTGTGTGTGTATACGTGTGTGTGTTGTGTGTGTGTGTGTGTGTGTGATCTATGCTAGAGAAATTCAATTTCTAGATAACCATTTACAAAAGCCTTTCTCCTTCTATTGGTGCCCTCAAAGATTACTCTTTTGTTATTGATTCCTACTCCTGGGCTGCACCTGCCCGTGGGCACCCCTTCTCTCTACAGATGCCATCTGTCTTCAGAAATAGTTTTCCAAGGCCTAGCTGTCAAATAACTTACTTCTTGCTTCTCTGTGAGATTGATGAAGGCAAAATAAAATATATACTTTTTAATCATAGGGACCCTAGTAGCTCCATAGAAATGAGTTATGAAGATTGATCCCTGGAACTGCACTTCAGGATGTGGAAGTCACTTCATGGAGAAAGAAACTATTAGCTGCCTGGAGTGTATCAGACACTACGATAGGCACTTTATGTGCATTCGGATTTTCTCACTTAATCCTCATAGCCAGTTTGCAAACAGGTTTTCTTATCTCTGCAATTTGGTTGAAGAGACTGAGGTTTAGAGATGTTATCTTATTTGCCCAAACCGTTAGCAGGTTCAAGATAAAACTCCTGTCCCAGCACAGTACCTGCCATTGTAATCTTTCTGAGTTCTTTCCTCTTCTTTTTGAAAAAACTTTTCCAAGGATCAATAAACTAGTGTTTGGTATAATATTTGAAATATACATAGATAACTGGATTAACTATTTGGCTTCCTAAAACGTTTAATAATCTTGCATCAGAATGACCACCTGGAGAGTTTGTTAAAACACAGATTCCTGAGCTCCACCCCCACATCTTCCAACTCAGTAGGTCTAGGATAGGGCCCAAGAGCTTATGTTCCTAAGAAGCTCCCAGGTGACGCTGCTGGTCTGTGCACCACACCTTGCGGTGTGATAGCAAAAGGAGAATTTAGAATCATAAATTCTGGATCTAGTCTCTCCTTCCACTGGTGTTATAGACTGAATTATGTTCCCCTAAAATTCATATGTTGCATATATTGAAGTCTTAACCCTCAGTACTTCAAGATGTGAATGTATTTGAAGGTAGCCCTTTTAAAAAGGTAATAAAGGTTAAAAAAGAAAATCAGAGAGGTGGGCCCTAATCTAATGTGATTAGTGTCCTTATAATCAGTGGGCATTTGGACACAAAGAGAGATACCAGGTATGCACCTGTATAGAGAAAAGACCATGTGAGGACACAGGGAGAAGATGGCCATGTGCAAGCCAAACAGAGGCCTCGGGAGAAACCAAGGCTGCTGACACCTTGATCTTGGACTTCCAGTCTCCAGAATCGTGAGACAATACATGTCTGCTGTTGAAGCCACCCAGCCTGTGGTACTTTGTTACGGTAGCCTGAGCTGACAAATAGCCCTGGGGAAGTCATTTCCGTGCTGAGCTCTCATATGCGCAGTGTGCATTTGGCTGGTTGATTCCCAGCCCAGCAGTTCGGCTGCACATCTGAATGTTTACGCTGCTCAACTTGAACTAGAGTCAGAGCTGCCTTCCGTGGGCACTGACCACTGCACAGCGCCCGTCCTACCTCGGGTCACACATCCCCTCCTCTAGAAGCCTCTCTCGGCTCCTTTGAGAAGTTATTCACTTTCTTCTCCATGCTCCTCCAACATTTAATATCTGCTTCTTTTAGGGGTTTCTCCATGCTGATTTATTGTTGCTTATTGCGTAGTTTTCATTGTCATCTGAGAGATTCAGCATTTTTATCATCTAGAGTTCACAGGCTTTCTAGTAGATTTTCAGTAATAAGGCTCTCAGCGCTGCCCAGAAATGCAACCATGTTTCCCTGGTCAACTCTCTTTTCCTTGGGCCAAGTCAGGTTCAAATGTCCCTTTTCCTTGTGCCCCTGCCTCCTCCTTTCCCTGCTCCTACTGAGGGAGCCCCTTCCTGCCTAACAGAGAAAATATAAGTCAGTGGATGAAATCCTACCTCCACCTCCCACCCCCAAAGCCCTTACCTTCTCTCATCTGCATCTTTTTCCTTCCTGTTACAGGACAGAGAAGGTCCTTCTTCCCAGGTGAGACCAATTCCTCTGCCTTGATGAATCCCTTCTCTGCCTGGAAGGAAGAATTGTTTGCTCTGATTTCAGTATCTCCTCATCTTCTCATAGGGTTCTTTCTCATAGGGTTTAAACATGCTGATGGCTCTTCCTATGGAAAAAACAAAGCAGCGTAAGAGAAACAAAATTTTCCCTCTAATCCACTTCCATTCCAAATGCCTCCCCACTTTCCTCCCCCTCATAGCCAAACTTCTTTCTCAAAAGAACCCAAGACACACTCTGACTCCATTTCCTCGTCCCTCACCTGGCCTCGGTCCTCTCACATAGGTGCTGTTCTCCCACCATCTCACTCAAAAGCCCGTTCTAACTTCACTGGTGACCAGCACGCCGCTGGTTCAAAGGGCTTTATCTTCAGTCTCTAAGCTGCATCCAGCTCCCTCTTTTGGAGTAAAATTCTCTTTCTTTGGACTCTGTGGTACCTCGTAAGTTCTCCTCTGAAAGCTACTCCTCGATCCACCTTGTTCAGCCTGACCCTCGCATGTGAGGGCTCCCCAGTGCTCAGCTGCCCCGAGCCCTCTGCTCTCTCCACTCTTCCTATGGGGCATTTTGTCCCCAGTCGAGGCTTCCTCATTCCCAATCTGCGGTGCTCACATGTCTAGGGGCAGCTCAGGCCACTGTTCGTGGCTCCAGGCTGTGACCACCTGCTGAGCAACTCCATTCTAACACCTCCCAGTAGATCCTTATGGTGCTGCCTTATATGTGGCTGTGTTTCTGGCACTGAGTTCAGTGCCTGTCATAACACACGTGCAATGCATGTTTCCTGCCTGACCAACTGACCAGATATATGAGTATGTAGCCTAGCATGTGAAGGCAGGTGGTGACCATTTGGCCTCACCTGGTTGACCTCTAGGGTTTCTGGTATCCATGTGTCACTGTGCACATCTGGCCTTTGGAGGCCCTGTCCCACCTACAGAACAAACAGCCCCACTGAGCCTGCCACACTGAGGTACCACTTCCCAGGCTGCTATGTTCAGGATATTGTTTTGAGAGAAGGGGCCTTTTAAAAGGAGATTGAAAAATCACCTGGCTACCTATTAAAGTGGCATATTCTTAGGCCTAACTTTCTCAAATTTTGACTCCAAAGACATAGTTGTTTACATTGTTTAAGGAGAACCCCAACTTCCTTTGATTTAGATGGTCTGTGGCCACTACCGTGAAAAACACCTGATTAGAGTCTCTATAAGCTCAAAGTTTATGTGGGACATTACAAATCTATTTCATACTGAGTGAGTGCGGGAAAGATGGCTGTTGTTCCCTGCATGAGGCTTTGCCATGCCTTTGTTTTTAAGAAGCCTGTTCCCCACGTGAGACCTGAGATAACAGTTTGTCAGTACCACTTTACATTAAATTCTTTTCCTTTTTTCTCCCACAGTTTAATCCTCTGTACTTCATTCCTAATTGCTGCTGTTTCTGATGATGGAAAGCAATTTTGGCAGCGATTAATTTGAAGGGTCTGCAACCTCTCCTTTGCTTTTTAAGACAATCCTGTTTGTGCAGCCCATCCGAGGAGGGGCTGCCATAATTCTCTGCCTCTTTAAAGGGCTGTTTCAAATTCTATGTGTGTGTCCTAGGTTTAACCATAGTGGTAAGCCCAGAGTGCTGTGTTTTATTCTTTGTCCACATTTCTTCAAAAACTGCCCTCCCTGCAAGCAAGGTGGGAAGTGACTTAGCTGTTGCCAATTATATGTGCCAAAGAAGGTTTGTTCTCCACATTAGCTAAAATCAGCAGAGAGCTAACAGCAGGATGCTCTGCAGAAAAGAGTCTGCCAAAATAAAACAGAATCAAAACAGATCTGGGCAGGATAAATGCTGATGGCAGGTGCCAGACAGCAGCAGCTTCTGTCAGGGGCAGTGGGAAATCAAGAAAGTGTGTGAAGCCATAATTCTTGCAGCCATGCAGATCAGAGTTGCTGAAGAAAGCTCCTAAGGTTAACTATGAACAGCTCCAATCCTCATTTCCTGAACTGAAATATCATCTGCATGTGAAATGTTTGACACAGGATGAGCTTCATTCATCTTAAGAGCAGACATTGCCTCAAGGGTGGTCATGGAACAACTTCGATAATTCAGTCAGGACGAGCTCTGGGCAACCTTCACTAACACATCAATCTCCAGGAAGCTACGGATACATGTGCCCTTGAGGGCTTCTTCCATCCCTTTTCCACACCCAGCTCTTCAGCTGAGCTGGGGAAAGCTGAGTGGGCCATCAGCTGAGGGCCGACTGGCTTCCTCAATTCCACCTTCCTCACAACTCCCCAAATCTCATTTCCTTCTTCCTAGGGGATAGAGATGTCTTAGAATGTGAGCAGCTGTATTTATCTCTCTTAAGACCATAGTACAAAATTGTGACTTTGCTTTGTAAACTACTTTAACTGTTGTTTATACCCTGCAAATCATGTTGAAATGGAGCCCCTGTTTGTGACTTAAAGACTGCTGTTGCAAGAGGCTTACTAGGCATGATTGTCAAAGCTGAGGGTGGAATAAAAAAAAACAAAGGAACTGCAAGAAACGCCTAGGTAGAATTACATTCTGAATAGGAGAAGGATGGACCTAGAAAAGAATGCTGAGTATCCATCCATTCATTCATCAGAATTTATCGAGCATCTCAGCTGGGCTGGGTGTGTGCCTGACACCGAGGCTACAAGGTGAATCAAGCCCTACCCCTTCTGGTTACAAGGACCTCATTGCATATGAAGAAGACAGATAAGTTGAAGCTGATAGTGAGGGGGGATCAGCATAGGACTCAGGCTGAAGACAGGATTTGGTGATAAGCAGATTTTTCTTCTTTTTTAGCCCACATCCCTGTTCCCTGCACACCCTGCCTCCCCAGTGTGATCAAAAGAGGAACTAAAGAACAGGGACAAGGCTGATATTATATGTAATAATTACACTGTAGCAAAAGTATCCCTAATACCATTTCCTTAAACATCAGTTAGAATTGTGAAGGAAACTTAGGTTTGGAAACCCAACTGTGGGGTTGTTTAGAGACTGCAGCAGGACCTGTCTTTGTCGCGTACAAGAGAAAACCCAAACTCAGAGTTTGGATGACTGCCCAGTAGCATAAGTGCTTGGTGACCCAGTGGGGCTGTGCCCCTGACTCCCTGAATGCCAAGCTACTGTCTTTTCAAGGCAGGTTTAATATCGCAGGAGTTTTCGCAGCCTTTATTCACAGAATGCGGCTGGATATAAGGGATGACCTTTTTCCAAAGTGAATCCTAATTTCGTGCTTTTAATTTTGGCTACTGCAATCATAGTGCTTTTCAAAGAACCAAATCAATGATGCGTCATCTGTGTAGCAATTGGAAACTTCAGTGGCATGACATGTAGAATTGCTCTTTTACCTGGCTTTCTTGTTTTTTTGTGTATTTTTTTTAAGAAAAATCATGTTTTAAAAAGCAGTATAGTTGTTATAAGAAATGGACAGATTAGAGTATGGTAAAACTTGGGTAAGATATGGTTGTGAGATTATCAATAAAGTAATTTATATAAGCATAGCCTCCATTTATTAGCTTCTCTAAAGAATTAAACATAATTAACATTGGTTTTATTTTTTAACACATTGACTGCTACATGAGAAAAAAATTGTTTCTCTTGGGGCCATGGTGTTTTATTATGAAAATAGAATAAAAACTTTGAAAACAAAATGATCATTTCTAATTTAATGAAAAATTTGTTATTTTTTACTGTTTTCTGTGCCTGAATTATATGCAATTAAATCGTCAATATTAACTGTAACAATAAGAACATCACCAAGTAAGATTTTCAAGAGACATGTGAGTTACATATGCTTCAGGAGGCCCCAGGCTCAAAACTGGCATGTGTTAAACACAACTCACATGGCAGTTAATGTGTTAAAAGCACATTTAACCAAAGTTAAATGTTAGAATAAATTAGCATGGTTTTAAACTGTGTATTGTGTCTGTCTATATTAAAAATTGCATTTTGGATTTTATGTTACATTAATAAGCACACAAATGCCACTAATACATTTTGTTTTCTTTACTATGTTTGCCTTTTGTCTTTTTTATTCTCTTTCCCATTTCTTCTTCCCTCCCTCTCCCCTCCTCTCCCCTCCCCTCCCCCTCCTCCCCTTCCCTCTTCTCTTTTCTCCCTTCCTCTTCTCTCTTCTTTCTTAATAAGAAGATATCTGATTTTGTTGCTTTTCTTTTTTGGGGAAACATGAATAGTATGAATAAGACAATTTAGTCATGATTTGTATAAATGCCATACAACTATAGTTTTAACTGGAACAAAGATCGAAGACTACCCTATCTAAGGTTTTTGTTTTTTAAATGAGGAAACAGGGAAAATTACCTGTCCGCAGTGTTCAGTATATTCAGTGTAAGCGAGAACTGGAATTCAGACATCCTGACTCCTGGTGCCAGATTGTGTGGCTTTCCCTGTGAGAGGGCTACCAAAGTTCAGCACCTATACCTGAAGCCACATAGGAAGAATGAGAAAAAGTGGTTTGAGGAAAAGGAAAGTGTTGTTTATTAATTTGCAGGCAAATGAGGAGAATGGCAGACTCCCATCTTTAAGTACTATTTTCCTATCTATAAGCAGAAATACAGAGTTTTAAAGGGAGGATTTTCAGCTTCAGGCTATTGTTGTTTGCCTACAGATGAAGGTTCCGATCCATCCCATCTCGGGAAGACACTTTCATGACCTCCTCCTGGACAGTTCCGCTGAGCCATCTTCTGTGGTACAAAGAGCAAAGGATACTCCTCTGCCCCTCTGATCACTGGCCTTGGGCAGGAATGTTTTAATTCTCAATAAGAGTGTGGGGGAGAATTTTAAAGAGACAACTCATAAAACATTTTACCCTTTTTCAGGCCATTTCTTCTGTTACAACACATTTACGAAGTTAATACCCATCTTACTGGCGTCTACTTATTGACTTTAAAGTATATTCCTGAGGAAACTGACAGGGCTATTAGAGTTTCCATTCAGCTCACATGATTCTATTTCACTGGGTTGGTAAGAGAGATACAATGATTTATGCCTTTTCATGTCTGCTAATGATTCTGAAATCCAAGATCATGACTTAAGTTAGTAGAAAATACCCCTCATGCCCTTTCCCTGCCCAGCTTAGCATACTTCTTTCTCATAATCAAACCATGTCTCTGCATGAGATTCCCTGTATTTCTGGATCATTCTCTGGTTACTCTTTCTACCTGTCAGCAAACACCATTTTACTTTTGAATCTCTGGCATTGGCAGCCTCCTAAAGAAGTTTCCTCTGCCCCACCATATGTAAGTTCTATTGTGCTGGTCAGGATTCACTGATATGTTTTGGTGACATGTTTGACTCCACTACAAGACCAAGAACCTCTTGAGAACTTTATTCAAATAGATAACCTAAGAACCTAACATAGCACTTGCATTAGCAAATACTCACTAAATTGAATTCCCTCAAATGTAACTTATTTCAAAATTGCTTCTGAACTGCATTTATTTATTAATAAATTAAAGTTTTGAACTACAATATTTTAAAGATGAATTTCAGCTCTAGAATTTTGTAACTCACTGAACAGAGAATTAATACCATTTCTATCTCATAAAAAGATGCTTAATAATATCAATATTAATAATTATTGGTTATAAGATCATTATTCATTATTCAAACATCCCAGAAAATTACAAAGAAAATTAAAGTAGCCATAATCTTACCATAAAAAACTAACGTAAATCTTTAAGTAGGTTGAAAAATGCTTATACTATTTAAATTTTTTAATTTAAAACACTCCACTTTATCGAATAGTATATGGAGTATAAAAGTTATTTGATAAAAGACAACTTTTCAATGAAAGTATATATATCAAAATATTAATTTTACTAGTTTAGGATTAGTATTTTTAGTAAATTATGTTCATTCTATGTGTATTATTTTGTAACATTTTTGATCTGATATATCTTAAATATTTTCCTATGATTACATATTCAATATTTTAAGCCTCTCTCTTTTTTTGGCTAATCCATGCTATTAATACCTTGGGTAGTAGTCCCTTCCCCACCCATTTTATTGAGCCACCTTCTATGTTCATTTTTTTCAAAAGATTATAATTCTATCTTAAATTGCTTTATTCACTTACAAAATTTAATGACCAGTCTTCATAACAATGAGTATTTATCTATACTGTTGCCTTTTGGATTACCATATTCCACTATATGGTTGGACTGTAGTTTGTTAAATGAATCCCCACACGTTAAATATTTAAATTGTTTCCACATTCTTGCTACTGTTTTCTATAAGATGTAACAAGTCACTTTGCTTTATATGTTTGCTGAATTTTTATTTTTTATAATACAACTCTTGAATTGGAATTAAGCAGATCAAAGAAGATGCATATTTGTTTCCCATAGAAAGACCATACAGATCTACCCTCCCACCAGCAGTGTATAAGAAGACTCATTTCCTTAAACTCTCAATAATATTAGGTGTTAACATTATCTTCAATCTTTACAATATATTATTGACTTATTTTATAATATTCATATGTTGGCTATTTTATAGATCTTTTATGAACTGTATATTCATGTATGCTGTGTGCCTATTTTCTTTTGAAGTTTTCATCCTAATTTTATTGACTTGAAAGCATTACATTTGTAAGGATTTATTTTAAAATATTCAGTAACATTTGGAGGAACTCTGTAATATGGAGATCATATTCGTGAGTGCTTGCTGAGACTTTGATAACTAGGTGTTAATATTTGAACAACTGTAGCCACCTGACCAAAAAAAAAATCTTTGGACACTTTCTCTAAGCAATTTGATGGTCAGGAGAAATGAGAATGCATAATTATGGATGTAACTAGAGTCCTTGAATATAATTGCACTCATAAGTCACATAAGACAATTCATAACAATTTGGTCCAGCATTTTAATTTTGTCTGTTAAATTATTCATGTGAATATTTTTATGAGTTTAACCATGAATATTTGATTGGTGGTTGATTCATAACCATAAAATATCTTAGCCTTTTATTTTTCTCATTTATGTCCAATTAACATATATGGGAAGGTGGAGAAAATTTATTCTTCTTAATATGAGAAACACCTTTCCCCACAGACTTATTGAGGCTGTCTAATGAGCATTTACTATGACTGGAGGTCAACATTATGCCTATTCTGGTAGTTTAATAAATGTTCTAATAATAATTCTTGTTACCTGGAGGGAAATATTATAAATCTCTATTTCACAACTGAGGGGATGACATTCAGAAAGGGAAGTAATTTTCCAGAAATCACACAGTATGTTGGTAGCTGAGATTAAATTAAAATCAGGTCTATGTGGATTAAAAAACTGAATTTCTCCCACCCCATGGTGACTCTCGTGGTGATTCTCGGTGAGCCGGGCTGGTGTGCCTACTCACTACAGCCTCTGACTCCGCTCCACGCCTTCTTCATCACCAGAGCAAATTGCCAAGTAGCTATCTGGCACCCATTTAGTTACATTAAGTTTTTCTCACCTAACAAAAACCTCTTTCCTGCCAAACACATATTTATAATGCTTTGCCTGCTCTGCATGTATATGAGAAGGTACTTAGTTTGGCAGGCTGCTAAGTATGAGTAGCTAGATGTGAATGTCAAAAGATGCTCTATAAAGGCTAATTCACGGATTGTGACATCTGGTAGACTATGACTATTCAATTTTTCTTAAATCTAAACAAAGTAAGTCACCTTTGTAAGGAGCCAGTGAAAGAGCTCCTTAGTCAAAGACCAGGGAAGACATCAATCATCTCAAAAATAACTTATAGAACTCCACAGGGTGGGCAGCCAAAAACATCTCAATCATTTTAGCTTGAGTTACATAACTCAAATAATTCTCCTAATGGATCTATATACTTAATACTAGGAATTGGTATGATCCTGCATTATAAACTCATAAAATTATCAAGAAGGGTATATATAAATGAAAGTGTCAAATTTAGTTTAATAGTATCTTTTTTCCTAGCACCAACATCTGTCTATAAGCTGATTTAATCACTGCTCTATGAGAGCTGTATATGAAGTGCCATTGATGATACATTAAATTAGTGCTTCCATAACTGAGCTGAGCAGTGCAATCTCCCAGGAAGTTATAAAAAAGCACATTTTTGTCTCTGAGTCCCTGGAGATTGGGATTTTTTTCTGAGGTAAGGCCTGTAATGAGCATTTTTTATAAGTTCCCTGGTGAATCTGACATGCAGCCTGGTTTAACAACCACTGCTTTAACCACATAATGCCGCCTCCTCATTATAGCTCCACTCACCAAGCTACAAAGGACGCCTCTGCCTTATGCTATGCAAGCCTAATCGTCCGACTCAACCCGGGTGACTGGTGGGTTGGGAAGCCTTCAGTCCAGCACAAATCCTGCAATCCTTAAAATCAGTGCCGGGCCCTTCAGGGCTTGATTTCTGACCGCCTTTACCGCTCATCTCTCGCCACTGGCTACATGCAGGGGCTGCATCCTGCTCCCTTGCACATAGGGTTATTCAGAGAATGTGCCATGCTTACCTATAGCTTCTGTTCTGATCTTTAAACATCCACATTTTCCTGTCTGCCTGCAAATTCCAATGGATCTTCAGGATTCTGCCCAAACGTCCTTGATGCTGTTCCTGTTTTCTCACTTTTTCCCTCAATATCTTAGGAACTTACTCCTTGGTACTGAGTTTTTCAGCTTGGCCCTCCTCTAGCCCAATGGTTTATTACACTGCATCAGGTTATTTTTTTACATTTTTATCCTGACACTATGCTGCACATTTTTTGATGATGGAAACCAAATGGCTCAGTGCCTCCACATATGTATCAGTAGATCGCAGATAAATGAAGGAGTTATTTCAGATATGCCTCTTTATCCCCAATGACACCTCTATAGCTCTGTTCTTAATGCTATTACCAATGATTTCTCTTTAAAATGGTACAATTTCTTTAAAAGTGTTTTCTTTTGGGTCTTCAAACTTGTTTACTGCTCTTCTATTAACTGTATTTCTATTTTGTATTTGTGAGCAGCACAATCAGTTCGGTACATCAGTTCTTTTATAAGACCACTTTTCTTGTAAAATTCTTTGTATTGGATTTTCTGGAGCACTTTGGAGGGAACTGCTGGGAAATACTATCAACATAGCTGATTGATGGAGCTGTGTCCTTCCTTTAGACACGGTTTAAGCCTGCAGTCATGGAGTGTCTCTTTCTACTCCTGACTTCTCATCCTCACACTGGACATAAAAATTGCTCTCAACAGCTTGTTTGGAACATTTGACCTAAACCGGGGTAGGTTTATACACATTTGTGTGTGTGTGGGGGAGATCCCCGAAGGATCACTGTTGAGGGTGTATGGGGGAGATGACCAACAGATAGATGATGACAGCTTGCGCTGGGACTTCACTTGCTAACTCCTCCGATTGCTGAGACTGGCTTCCCAGATCCGCTCTGTCCTACAGAGAAGAAAGGGAGGGCGGAGTCACTGGGGCCTGCAGGGCCAGGGGCGGCTGCATCCTGGTAGAGCCATACGGAGGGGAGAGGCAGACCACCGGGCGGCAGGGCGCACAAGCTGGGGCTTTCCCAGGAAAGACCTCCTAGGGTTAAGAAGAACGGAGAGGAAGAGAATGGTGGGAGAACAGGAGGAGGAAGCAGAGGGAGGACAGCCCTGGGTCCCAAGGGGAGCGAGCAGCCCCTCCCGGTCCCCTCAATGCATGTGTGTGTGTCTGTGTGTCGTGTGTGTGTCTGCGTGTGTGTGTTTCTGTGTGTGTCAGTGTGTGTCTGTGTGTGTCTGTGTATGTGTGTGTCTGTATGTGTGTCTGTGTATGTGTCTGTGTATGTATCTGTGTTTGTGTGTGTGTCTGTGTGTGTGTATTTCTGTGTCCGCGTGTATCTGTGTGTGTCTGTGTGTGTGTGTATCTGTGTTTGTGTAGTAGCAGTGGCTGACAGAACCGCTTACCCTTCTTTTAGTCTTTGTTGTTCTAGAATCCCAATTTTATTTTGACCAAGAAGGGTAGACACAGGCCCCTCCGCACCCTTTCGAATTTGCCCCTGTCTTTTCAGGAACTCTATCAGAGAAGGCCCACTGACGCTTGGCTCTTACCATGTGGTGCCGTGAGACATCACCTCACACAGTCACCTTCCAGAGCAGGGGCACACGAAGGCCTAGGTTCGGTCCTTAGGGGGGCGCGTGGTGCGCGCGGTGTTCCTGTGGCTACATCTTGTTGCAGGGTCGTGTTGGCGTCGGAGGAAGAGCCCGGGCGGGCGTGTCCGCGCCGCGCTGACCTGTGCCTCTGGCTCTCGTTTGCCGCCCCCAGGTGACCCTCGGGCCAGGCCCCCGCCCCTGCGCGGCCGCCGGCTGCTCTGCGCACAGACGGCCGCGCTGCTGCTGGCCCGGCTGCGCCACACGCGCCGCGCCTGGAAGAGCAGCCTGTGGCGCCTGCTGCTGCCCGTCCTCTTCCTGGGCCTGGCGATGGGCTTGTTCATGGTGAGGCCCCTGGCCACGCACTACCCTCCCCTCAGACTGACGCCGGGCCACTACCAGCGGGCCGAAACTTACTTTTTCAGGTAAAAACCTTTTCTTTGGCCTTTTACTACAGAAGTATGTCAGGACAGATTACGAATAGCAATAACTTTGGTACTTTTGAGAATTTCAGATAAAAATGTCAAACCTAAATGTTCTCATTGATTTTGAGGTCTGAGCTGACAGGCAGAACCTTTGAGAAGCTCTTGCTCGGCCGAGGGCCGTCTCCGGGCGAGCGCGGGGCCGGTGGGCAGGCCCGCCGCCAACCCGGTCCGGCCCGCCGCCAACCCGGTCCGGCCCTCGCCACGCCTGGCCCGGCCCGGCCCGCCGCCAACCCGGTCCGGCCCTCGCCACGCCTGGCCCGGGCCCTCCGGAGCGGGCGGCCGGCTGGCCGGCGTGGGGAGGCTCCGCGCACCTCCCTGCAGGCCCTCGGCGGGACTCGAAGGCCAGATCCAGCCCGGAAATTTTGGGATTCTAGAAAGTGTATACATCGTGCATTTCACAAACCCCTCCACAGTTGCTTGCGGGACCACAGCCGGCAACTGCGCGCACCTCTCCGCAGAGAAACGTGTGACGCGGCCAGCGTGGGTCGGGATTTGTTGCGATATTTTCAGAATAGTGAGGGTTTAGCCACGAAACACATTCACACAAGAGCTTCTCGGAACCCGGCTGTAGATTCGTAGACACAGGGTCCGGAACCTAAGACAGAAACCCTGATCCCCCACGTCCCCTTTGCCGGCGCTTGGCTGGCGCCTGCCCGGAGTC
>VSMD01073237.1:0-24591 GCA_008750895.1 Mirza zaza
ATTTGGAAAAACAAGTTCAGGAAGAGCTGCCAGAGAGCCGAGCACAGAGAGGGGGGGAGGACAGCGCAGCCCCAGCCACCCTCACCCGCAGGGCAAGGGGCCTGCCTGGCTGCCAAAGCCACAGGCTCGCTCTGCGGCAGGCAAGAGAATCCTTCAGGCCTAGTGGGTACAAACCACCCTCCTGGACTACAGAACGTCCCCTGTATCCCTGCTCTTCACTCAGGTTTGCTTTTTTTAAAACACAGAACCGTTCCATCTATTAACTTCTAAACTTCACATCCACCCTCTCAACAGATGAGGGCAGGTACGTGGCGGCCACATGTACCCAGTCTCCAGGGGAAACAAAGACACATGAGGGCAGATGACTTGCTCAGGATCAAACTGGGGCCAGGTCTCCTGGCTCTCGGCTCAGAGCTCTTTCTCCTCGGTCCCTCTGGCCAAACAAACAGGGACAATCTTTTCCCCTCTTGGTGGGGCCTGTCTCTGCTGCGGCCTCTCTAGGGCTGGGCAGCAGGTGCCTAGCAGGCCCCAGGAAGCCTCACTCCCAGAGAGACAGGACTGGGGCCGAGCTGTGGCACTTCCAATGGCCTGGGCTCTCACACATTGCCCCGATGGGTCCCAGCTAACAGTTTCCCCTTAAGGGCCCAGTTATTCCCAAAATTGAATTATTTCGTAAGTGGTTGACCCTGCTTCCAATGGAGTGCTTTTCACCCCCTGGAGGCAGAGATGCTGCTTTGTTTCTCACAACTCCCTTGATCAAAAAGGACAAAAAGGGCCCAGGGAGGAGGGGGTGGCTGCAGCAACACCACTCTGCTTAGAGGTCAAAGCCTCAGGGTGGAGGCTATTCAGCCCCCACCAGGCCGTCCTGCAGAGCCGGCAGCGCACATCCAAGCCTCTGTCCATCAGCCGCCACACTGGCAGACTGAGAGCAGAGAACAGCTGGAGTCCCGGGCTAGAAGCCTGGGGCCTGGGGTCAGATTTCCTGGGTTCCTCATCCTGGCCCTGTCACCAAACTAGGTAAAGGGTGCCCTCTGTACTGTTTCTGCGATACAAAATGGGGACAGTACTAGTACCCACCTCTAGTGTTACTACTGTAGGATTAAATGAGCTGCTAAATGGCAAGGGCCTGGCACCTAGTAAGTGCTTGATAAAATGGTGACAGAACTGAGGAGGTATTGGGGTCCCTAGGGGGACCCATGCATGCAGCTTCTGAAGCTGAGCTGGATCTGAAGCCAAAACATCACAGAATCCTTGCTTTTCAGAAGCGAAAGAGACTCAGAAGTTTACCCAGTTCAACTCCCTTTCTGCTGTTTGATAGATAAAGAAACTGAGGCCTGGGGAGAAGTGACTTGCCCTGGTTTCCATGGCTGAAGCTGTCAGTTCTTTCCACTGCAAAGGGTATGGAATCTGCTGGAAGTCAAAAAGCAGAAAACCACTGGTGTACACACTGGCTCTGCCCGCGGCAGCTCCTGCCCTGCTGGGAGGATGCAGGTGGGTCCCAGCCTCTGTGCAGGAGTGTGCTGCTCCTCCAGGCTCCCTGCTCCCCTGGGTTCCTCAGACACACGCTGCCTGGCTGTGTCCTGTTGGGGACCCACCCATCTCCAAAGGCCCAGGTGTTTCAGCCGGTGGCTCAGCCCTTTCACCAGCCTCCTCCACCAACTCCGCCCTAGGACTTTCCTTGTGGAAATGTAGTCACACACTTTGGGGCTCAAGTCGGGCTCTGTTACTACCTACCTGAGACCCTGGGCAAGTTTCTTAACCTCTCCAAGCCTGAGGATCTTTATTTATAAGATGGAAAATTGAGCGCCTACTATGTGCCAGACACTGTGTGGAGGAACAGCAGGAAAAAGCCAGACAAATACCCTTGCCTTCCAGTGGAGGCAGACTTGTAACAAGTAAACAAGTGGAAAACATAGTATGCCACAGGGTATAAGTGTTACTGAGTGTAAAGAGAAAAAGGAGATAAGGGGTGTGAGGGTGGGGGAGTTATTTCAAATAAAGTGGTCAGGTAAGGCCTCAGTGACAAGGTGACACCTGAACAGAGACCCGAAGGAGTAAGGCAGTGAGTCACATGAAGATGCAGAGGGTTGAAGAGACAGAAGGAACAGGCAGTACAAAGGCCCTGAGGCTACAGTGTGCTGGGTGCAGGGATGAGAGTAGTACCTACGTTCTAGGCTTGGTTTAAGGATGGAAAGATACTTGTAAAACTGCACACAGAGCTCAGAGTATCTCAGGAACCAGGCACAGGCTGCGTGGAGGGGAGATGTGACAGACACCAATCACCGGGACTGAATACAACCAGCGGGGGCAGGAGGGGAGCCCGAGGAAGAAGGGCCAGGAGACAGATGGACAGATAAACATAAGGAGACTCATGCCCGAAAACCTATATTAAGGATGAAGTGTAGGAGAAGGGAAAATTGAGAACACAGCCAAAGACATTTGCAGAGTACGATCTGCGGGGCTGCGGTGAGGGACTGAGCCTTCTGGGGAAGCCAGATCCCAGTGCCCAGGCAGTGCTGGAGAGGAAGTGGGGCAGCCCTCGGGTGGGAGGCGGAAGAGGAGAAGGTCTGCCAAAAAAGGCATCTCTCAGCTGTCCCTGAGCTCCTGGGATAGCTCCTGGCCTGCATTAGGGGCCCGGATCCCAGCAGAGGGACATCCCCTCTTCTCGCTTCTATGGGCTCCCCTGGGAACAGAACCTGCCCCTGCCCCACCTCTGGCTTGTGTCCGGAGCCAGCTTCTACCTAGCTTGTTCTCTGCTGAGCTGACACTTGGGGCCTCTCTGGGTTGCCCAGAGCTGATGAGTGCCAGCCCCACAAAGACTTCGGTCAGCCCAGAACCCGCTGTTCAAATGGAATTCCTGGTCACTGCCCATCTGCATCCCACACTGTCCTATCTCTGCTTGGGCAGGTCCCCTGGCCAGGAAATTCCCCATTTCCCTAACTCTGCATGGTTTAGCACTACCCACACTGGAAACTTACTTATTTATGTATTTATTTATAACCTTCCTCCTTCTAAAAATTACTTAAGGGAACCAAGACATTATCATACAAGGCCCACCCAAGACAACTTCTGTTTCCTTGCCGAAGCGTCCCTGAATGCCCCACACCCTGACCCCATCCCACGTAGGGGTGGGATTGATCCCCTCCGCTTACCTCTTATTGAACTTTATTTTTTATGACGACTGTGGCACCTCTCATGCCATTTCTTGTCACTTAATTTCCCTTGACCACCACTTACTTCACCTGAGCTGGCTCTTTTCAGGAGCAGGGACCACCTCTGACTCATCTTTCGATTTCTAGAACACAGCATGGTGCCTGGCATGTAGTAGCTGCTCAGCAAATGTTTCCTGAATTACAGGAGCCAGGGTGACCGGTCCTGGTGAGCCTGTCATGAGGAGAGATCAGCCCCACTGACAAAGATGTGCCCAGTAATACATCCAAGTAGGGGGGCCCTGGGACCTTTGCTGCTCTCTGGGGTAGGACAGGAGCACTTTCTGGGAAGGACCCCCCCAACCGGCCCCCCCTTCCCCCGCCTGTGATCACCACCCCCTGGCCTGAAGAAAACCACAGGAGGCAGCCGGGCCAGAGGTTGGTTGTACCCAGGGTGCAGGGGTGGCACAAGTGCTCTGTGCCCAGCATTCCAGGCTGACACTGCCCATGGGTACAGGTGAAGGGCCTGCGGGTCTCCTGGCTCCCAAGGCCCAGCTGCCTGAGTCTGCTCCTCACTGCACTTCCCCTCATGCTCCAAAATAGCCCAGGTTTATTTTATCCCCCTCCCCCACTCCACGCCCCACCCCACCCCAAATGCTGACAAACAGAAACACCTCATCATCCAGAGACAAGATGTTCAGAGGCAAATGTTGGTCTGTTCAGAGCAAGAGAGAAAAAAAAAACACATCTAGGAGGAAACTAGGAGGGTGCCCAAGGGTAGGATCTGCAGGGAGGCTTGGCCCCCTCCTGCCCTCAGGAAGGAGGGAGAGGGGCTGCCCTGGAGCAGGCTGGCACTGCCCTCCAGGACACAGGCCTTCTGGGCTCAGGTTCCTGCTCACCCAGCTCAGAGGGCACAGGACCAGTGAGTTCCTGTCACTGCAAAGTCTGTGCCTGGACCAGAGGAGCCAGGGAAACTTCAGGAGGGCAGGCAGGAATGGAGCCCTCATTTCTTTCCTAGAAGGCCTTGGTTTCATTCCTCTGCCTGGGCAGGGGAATCCTAGCTTCCACTCCTATCAAAGCCTCCCTTTTCTCCTATGAAAGGCCCACAGTGAGAATGAGAGAGAGGTTAGACTTCAGCAATTCTAGGGAGTGAGGACAAGTGACGGAAGGGATGGGCGGAGAGTGGAGGAGGCAGCTTTCGAGTGAGGGGCTGCGCTCTGAGCCCTCTGGAAGCCAGAGGCCATCTCCGGCAGCAGCCAAGGGAGGCAGCGGTAGGAGCACAGACTCGGACTCATGAGACCCAGGCTTGGATCCTAGTTCCACCATCAGCTGAGCCACCTTGAGCAAGCCGCACTGGGCCTCGGGTCCTCATCTGTAAGTTGAGGTTACAGGTCCCTGCCTCACCTGGGCCAGATGAGCTAGCAGTGAGAGCCTAGGTCAGGCACCTGACACACGGTGGCCGCTTAACAAAGGTGAGGACCCAGCTCTAGCTGCCTTCCTGGAGCAGGGGGTCCTGTGGGTCACTTCCTCCAATCACAAGGGAAACATCATGAGAAAACCAAACTGATTTAGCCAAAGGAATATAATCCTTAGCAAGGCTTATTTATCACTGAACTAAAGCCAGCCCAGCCTCTGAGGCCTCTGGAAACTGGGGTCGGGGAGGGGAGTGTCCCAGGGCCCCATTCTTCATGCCTCCTGTCTGCTCTCAGAAAAGGAGGAAGGCATGATTCTATAGCTATGGGTGCTGCCAAACCTCCATAGCTCCCCCTCAAGCTGTGAAGCCACCCTGGTGAGCACTCGCTATGCCCCAGGCATCGGGAAGGTAGGGGCAGGAACAGTCAGTCTTCCCCTCGTGCCTGCCCCTAGCTCAGCAGCACAGTGGCAGCTGCCCCTAGGCCAGCCACGGTGAACAGAGCAGGGTAAGCATCCCAGCCGGGAGTGTGCCTGAGCCAGGCAACAGGCTCTCATCACCAGCTCAGCTCACTTTGTATCGTCACAATGTACTACTCAGATGACCATGTGGTGTGCTGGAACACAAGAGTGCTGCCCCTCTGCCCTCCTTAGTGCCCACTCTGCGGCAGTCCCCTGGGAAGCAGGGACCAGGCTGGGCTAGGAGGGACAGCACGGTCCCAGCACTCCCGTCATAGCACTGTGCCCTCAGGCCTGGAGGGGTAGAGTAAGTGTCGCTTCTGACATCCCCATCTGCCCGGGGTTTTCTGATGCCATCCACAAGGGGTATAGAACCTCTAACACCTCTCAGGCCAGAGTAGGACATGAGCCACCTCTCCACCTCGAAAACAGCCTAGTTCAGTGGAAAGAACATAACTGTAATTGCAGGAGCAAGGGCTTGGGAGTCAGAGACTCTGGCTTTGATTCAAGACCAGCCACTCTCTGGCTATGTGATCTCAGGCAAGTTGTTTACTCTCTCACAGCCTAAATCTGTTAAGTGGGGATAACAGCCCTGTTTTATGTTTATTGGGAGGATTAGAGATTAAGCATATACGGCAAAGTACCTGCATGGGGTGCTTAATAAATAGCAGTTACTAATTCATTTTTAAAACATATGTATTCCCATTTGTATGCCCAGGAGCAGCTGAAGGCTTGCCTTCACCTGTGTCCCTAACCAGGCGGCAGGTCCTCTTTTGGTGCCTGTGCCAGCTAGCGCCCCATACAGCTATTCACATCAGTGCTAACAACCAGAAGGCTGGAAACCAGGGATTGGCTGCAGACTCTGCTAGTTGAGTGTGTTGACAAATCTCGGTTTCTTCACTGCTAAAATGAAAGAATTAACCCTGCCCCACCACAAACTTTTAAGACCTAAACTGAAATGCCCAGGCTGATGATTCCACAGCAAAAGGGCAAAAGATCTTGAGTTCTTGGAGGACTCCAAAAGGCAGGCCAGGCTCTGGGCTTACTCATATAGAGGCCATTCTGCAGTGAGTTGAGAAAATAAACTCACTGATGGTACAGCCCCTTGGAATCCCAGAGGGGAAGAGCCTGAGCAATTGTAAAGTCCCCAGAGATCCTAGAATGCTCAGAAATGGGGCCTCCCAACCAACGTATCTCATTCCTGCAACCCTGGCTTGTACCCTTTCTCCATCTCTATCAAGCTAAATCCACCTCCCCTAGCCTCCAATGTTGAAAAAGTCTGAATTATTTGTGTTTGTCTCCTTCCCTTCGTGCAGATAGCCAAACACTAACACCAGTAGGATTAGTGAACTGCACAAGAAGCCTATGGAGCTCACAGCAGACTCAGGCCAGGGGCATTACTGTACCCTCACCTTCTGACCTGGTCTCAGGGCTCCAAGGAAAGAAACCAAGGCAGCTGAACTCTAGCTTCACTCTCAGTCCTCAAAAAGACCCCCATCTTCTAGTGGCTGCCTGCAGCCCAAACTTGACATCCTATGGTCCTGAGACCTCTGCTCCTCCCTTGTCTTCGAGGCAGGAGATGCATTTGCCCTGGTCTGGCATTTATGCCAGCCTGGCCCCTCCCTACAGCCCTGCTCCCCAAGCCCTTGCCCTCCCCTGGGTAGAGAAGTGGAACTTTTCCTTTCACCACTAGAATGAGGCCCAGCACAGGGAGGCTGAGGGGTGGGGTTACTGAGACTCATTAACAGGGCAATTTAGGATGCCAGAGGTACAACCAGCTTCCATAGCAAGAAGCGGTCCCCAGACTCAACAAATTACATTGCTCTTTCCTGTCTCCCAGACAGACCCCAGTCAGGCTTTAGGCTGCCAGCCTTGAGATCAAACACCAGCCCCTGGGGTTTTCTTTTTATAAAGAATCTAAAGCCCATCCTTCAGGGTTGTTTTGGGTTTTTTGTTTTGTTTTTTTTTTTAAGCTGCCCATGCATAATGGGACATCGGCCTACCACTCCCTTTCACTTAACAGGGTTAAGGGAAATCGGATCTGAGTGATGGACCTACTGACAACTCTGACTCAAACTGTACAAAAGTAATTTATGTAACCAAAATGCTTGTACCCCCATAATATTCTGAAATTTTAAAAAATAAAACTCATTTTAAAAAAAAGGGAAACTGGATTAATTTGGGGAGGGGGTGGTGGGAAGGGACTAGATCTTGCCTAAATCAACCTATGCTTCCTCCTGCCCACCACCCATACACCCATCTCAAGCAGTAACCTGAACCAGGGCTTTCTGGGAAGCCAATTTCTGCTGCAGCAAAACGAAAAGAAGCGGCAACAAATCTGGTAACACCAGGAAGCCTGTGGCTGGCCACTGGCTGTGGGAGCCTGAAGGGCCTAGACCAGGGGTGGGGAACCTGAGGCCTTAGGGCCATACATGGCCTTCTGGATCCTTGAGTGCAGCCTTTTGACCAAATCCAAATTTTATACAACAAATCCTTTTAGTCCTTTCTGTCTAAATCTCCTCTCATCCTAGCTGAGGCCAGGACATCATAGGTGTGCAGGAAGCCCTGGGGCATGGCATGGTTCCTGGAAGAAAGGAGGTGTCTCCTAGCCTGGACAGGAGGCTGGGTTCTGGCCTCAGCTTTGCCTCTTACAAGCTGAAGACGCTGAAGCCTATGCCCTCCTCTCTAAAATGCAAAGTTGCCAGCACACTGAGCTGCAGGGAGGGTTTTAATGAGGTGGCCCAGCATGGAAGCATCTAACACAACACACCCCAGTTGTCTGTCCCCACCAGAAGGCCAAATTCCAGCTGCCCAGGACTGTGGTCCTGTGGAGGAGTGGCAAGAGCTGAAGATGGGGCGGTCTGTGCAGAACAAGGAAGAGGGTGGAAGAGCTGAGCTAAGGGCACCCCACTCACTGCTAGGGGATGCGGCAAAGCAGGCAGCTGGGATTGGGTCCAAGTAGTAAGTCAAGTGTGTGCAATCTCCTGATGGAGCGTGCAGGGGAGAGGGTGGGAGTGTGTAATTCCCCTGAGAGCCATGGAGGGGAGTTGGGAGGGAGGCGGGAACAACCTGCTGGGGTAAGTCTGGGTCCTGTTCCTCCCCGCCCCTACCCATCACTGCCATGCGTCCCTTGCAGACCCAAAAGGGGGAGACCCGGGCTGCTGCACTCACCCTGGCTGCCCGAGAGGAGTAGGGATCCTCGAAGAGCGCCCACATGCGGGGTTGCCAGCCGCGGCAGCCCCCGGACCCGGCGCCTGAGCCCGCACCTCCCTCGTGGGGGCCCAGGCGCTGCAGGGCCAGCTCCCTCTCATCGTCGCCAGCCTCTTCGCTGGGCCCTGGGCCGCCGCCGCCTCCGTCCGGGCTCTCGAAGATGTCAAGTGCCTCCTCCGCGTCTCGGTGCTGCCGGTAGGTCATCCAGCAGCAGGGCTCCACGTCGGTCTCATCGATGCCCCAGAAGGTGAGCTCCTCCTCGAAGAGCGGCCCGCACACGTCGGCGGGGCAGTGCAGCTTGCCGGTGCGGTAGTAGTTGAGCACGTAGGCGAACACACCCGGGTGTCTGTCGAAGAAGAACTCGCAGCCCCCGCCGCCGCTGCTACCGCTGCTGCCCGCTCCGCCGCCATCGGTCTCGGGCCGGCCCCCGCCGTCGGGGTCGGCCAGCCAGGCGAGGCGGGTGCCCGGTAGGGTGCGCAGGGTGCTGCGGTAGGTCTCATGTCGCGTGCCGCCCACGTTGATGATGATCTTCTCCGACGCCTCGCCCTTGGCCATTTCTTCCTTCAGACATGTTTTGGACGGAGGCTTGTTCCCCGACTTGCGCCCGCGGTAGGAGGAGACACACACCGAGCTGATCATAAGAAGCGCTGCGGGGCTCCGGCTTGGGGCGGCCGCTGCCCTCCAAACACCCTTCCCGAGGAGGCAGCGTCAGACGGGGGAGGGGGAGGAGACGAGGAGGCGGCAGGAGGCGGCGGCGGCCCCCTCTGCGGCGTGGCCCTGCCCCTTGCCTACCCCCCCGGGGCGCGGAGCCGGAGGAGTTGGGTTTCTTGGGTGCACAGGTGGTTGGGGTTAGGGCAGGCAGCGCCGGAGAGGAGGCAGGAGGCGGGAGAGGAGAGCCGAGGACCCAAGCGAGGGGCCGGGAGGTAGGGGCAATCACAACACGGTCCCCCGCTAGGATGGGACACGCCCCCCACCCCCTAAAAGACAAGGAAGCGCACAGTCCGGGCGCGCTGCGAGGGTCCGGGGCGCGCGCGCTCACACTCACAGGGGCCACCCGCTGGCTCCCAGACCGCGCCGAGCCCCGGGAGCAACCGGTTTTCCCGCGGCGGCAGCGCAGCAGCAACAAGTCCACCAAGCGGCTGCCGGGACCGGGCCGACGCTCTCACGGCAGCCGGAGCTCCGCGGGCCCGGGCTGCGTGCAGTCAACACGAGTCAGCGGCGGCGGCATGTGGCCTCTTCCCCCCATTCATAAATCCAGCGCAGGACAAGGATGGCGGGCGGGGCCGAGCTTAACGCGGCGGACAGGCGGGCGGGGGCTGCGCAGGGCCGGGCGGCAGCTGGAAAACAAGCGCGCCTGCAGGAGCGAGCCTCGGGTCCTGCGTCCGCGCCCGGGAGCTGCGCTGGGCCTGGCGCAGCGCTGCGGGGGCCGCGCTGGGGCGGGGGGGCCTCAGACGGGGCGTCCTGCGCGGCGCCGAGCCGGGGGGGCGGGGCCGCTCCGCGGAGCGGGGCTGTGGGCTCTGGCGAAGGAGTCTCTCGGGCGGCGGCCGAGCGGCCAAGGACACCTGCAGGCTTCCCAGGCCGAGCGGAGCGGGAGCTTCAGCGCAACGCCCCGGCGCCGGGCTCCTGCGATCTGGCGGCGCTGGGAGCCACGCCATCTACGCGTCTGCCCATCTCCGGGCGGGGCGCTGGCCTTGGCTCGCGGCAGGGGGTGGGCGCGAGGTGGCCTAGGGGAGGAGGCGCCTCGGCACTGGTGGGCTGGGGCTCTACGGGCTTTCGGTCTTCCTCCAGCGATGGCAGCGGACGCCACGCTCCAGTGGCGCCTTTTCCTCCCGGCCCCGCCTCGCCCTGGCGCGCCCTTCGCGGGGCGGGGTGGGCGGGGCGCGGCGCGGGGCCGACTCGGCTCGCTGCAGGGCGCCGGGGCCGAGCTCTGCCTTCCTCCCCGGAGCCAAGCGCCGCCGAGGCGCGTAACCCGCTCGCCGCCAGCGCCCAGCCCAGCGCACCGCCCCTGCGCGCCTCCGCCACCATCCCCTCCCGCGCCCCGCTCCCTGCCTCCCCCGAGCCCGCAGCTCCTCCCACTGCAGCCCGGGTGACACCGAAGCGCTCTCGACCCCTGACTTCTAACCTCCGCCCGCTGCTTCTTGCTGCGTCGGTCGCCCCCTCGCCGCCAAGCTGGTCGCATTGCTGCCGTTTCAAGCGGCTGACTGGAGGCCGGCGAGGAAAGAGAGAGACTGTGTTGCGAGGAGGCGGCTGCCCACTCCTTCCCCAGACACCGTTTTGGGGCCTCCTGACCACCCCGCCCCATCCTGCGCCTTGGACCGGGCCCACGACGCCCACGGTCTTGACGCTTTCTGCCTCTGAAACAGTCACCAAAGCCCCTGCAATGGAATTGGGGGACCGGCTGGCCTTGGATAGAGAAGCGGCTCCAGGGCTGGGTGGAAGGAAACCGTAGCCTGGGGTGGTCCACCAGAATTTGGTGCCGGTGTGGGGTGGGTGGCCTGTTAGATCATTAGGCTGAAGCCCTGGCTCATTGTTGCCCTAGGGGCACATAGGACGTGCTGGTTCTGGCCTTGTGACCTCCTCCTGCAACAGTGAGTTGTTCCACTCACTGTAATGTGACTTTGCCTGTGTTTATGTCCTCTTCTCTCCCTGACCCTGCGCTCCTCCAGGCCATTGTGCTTTTTCATCTTGATGACTCCCACAGTGCCTGCCTCTGAACCTGTTCGCTAAGTGATCGGGAAGCTGCCATACCCCGAACATTAGGCACCAACCAGACTTTACTGGCCCTATATCAAGAGCAATTTCCAGATTCATTTGTTTTTGTTTTTAAGTCCAGAACCTGTATTACATCTTTAAATTAACCCTCCCCCCCCTTTTTTTTGTTACAGCTTCGGGCAGCCTCATGTCTGTCCTGGATGATGGAAGGAGGATTTTAAGGCAGAAATGTAAGGTAACTGACACACCTGCCTTGGACACTTGTGCACCGGTTTCCAGATCAGGCAGTACTTAGCTATCCAGGGGAAAAATAAGACAACGGCCTGTGTGTGCTCTCAGAAAAGGTTAAAAAGCCTAATGTAAATGCAAGGGATTTTTATAAGCAAGATTCTCATCATTAATGAGGTCAGAAAACCAAATGACAATCTGTCTTTGGTGATCTGCACTAATGTGCAGGGAAGTGGGGCCCATCCTGGACCGAGTCAGAAACACATATTTGCCGGAGCCCCCTTTGTGCCCAGCTCCCACTCCTTAAACCTTATGTTTGCATGTCAGAGGTTAGCTGGCTTTGAGTTTGCTGCAGCAAAAAGAAATATCCCAAACGTGACTGGGAAGAGAAGAGCCAGGACTGGCCAGAAGCTAGAGTGAAGATGAAAGAACCACAAGATACTGAAGAATTGACTGTAATGATTAACTTTCAAGCCCTGTCTGGTCTGTGTCCTCAGACCCCCCTGGGGTCTCTCCCCTGTTTCCCATTCATCAGGCTGGCTGACCTCAGTCGTCCAGAGCAAAGGGAGAGGTTGGTGGAGGTGGAGTAGGCAAGGGGAAAACATCACGGTATCCCACACCTCATTCATCTATTCATTCAATAAATATTTATTGAGTACCTACTATGTCCCAGAAGCTGTTCCAGGCACTGGAAATACATCAGCGAATAAAACAGTCACTTGGTCCTAGTAAATCTGCCGACTGGCACTTCTATTCTGCAGTGCTTGTGCGTGGTGATAGGTGCCTGGGGAGTTGGATGGAGGGAGAAAGCTGCCAGGGAAAAGGCGGCCAGGTGGGAAGGAAGGGGGAGCAGAGAGCTGGGGTGGGGGCGGGGGAACCTAGGAAGAGGTGATGAAAACAGAGGGCCCCGCCTGGGAGAGGCAGCCAGGTGAAGGTGTATGGGACCAGGACCCGGCTAGCACTCCTGGAGAGGACAGCTCAGGCTCAGGCCAGAGGCCTCCAGAGTAGGCCTCACCACTTGCTGAAGGTTTTAGTCTAAAGCTTTGGACTAACCTGTTGCCTGGGCCTTTCTGGAATTTTCTAGGAGAGTCAGTGTGCTGCAGTTGGCATCATGGGGGTTATCCCATCAGTTCTCTGTGTGTGAGGCCATGCTAAGAGCCCAGGAAGGGGGGGACCACCCCCTGCCCTGCTGGCTGTGACAGCCCTCTGTGGATGGGAGGGTGCTGCCCCCTGGTGGTGCCAGGACATCCTGGGACCTCACCCTCAACTCTGGGCTGTAACGGTGAGCAGATGGTCTGGGGTGGCAACTGATTCTGGGCTTCCTGTTGATTCCAGGACCTCGAATCACTTTCCTAGCATAGTGCTCCCATCGAGGACTCTGCCTGCTCTCTCCTCCATTCCTCCAAGACCTTGATAACTGACAGGCTTAACAAGACCACAAACCAGCCACAGTTGGCAATTCCTAATTCCCCAAGCTTCTTTCCCACATTCTCACCTTTTTCTGCACCTTCCTGTCCTGGTGCCCTGGTTTCTTCTGGCTGGTCAGGGAAGAGCATCTATCTGAGAGCCAGTTCACAAGGAACGTTAGCCACAGTGGGTTTCCCTCACCAGGAACAAGGATATGGCAAAAGAACAGGAAGAGAGGGCTGTGGTTGATTCCAGAATGGAATCTGGGCTGGGGGATGAGATTGGAATGGGGGCTATTGAGTACCTGTAGAGTTTCTAGAGCTACCTCCAATAAGACCCTCGCTCTCTGAATGCCTTTACTCTTCCCCTCTTCCCACCGGGGCCTTCATGCGGGCTCAGCATCTTTGGGATGGCAGCAGCAGCCAGTCTCCTCTCTACCCTCCTTCTTTGGAGCCTCCTTGTTTTGAGGGTCTCCAGGCCTGGCAGCAGGGCCTGTGGCTGCCAAGGCTAGGTCCTAGCCACTGGTGCTCACGCCTTCCCCCTGCGGCATTCCAGCTCCTGTCAGGGACTGACCCCTCCTCCTTCAGGTCCAGGCCAAGGATCTAGATCCTTTCCCAGTATGCCTTGCTTTCTCCCATCCCAGGTAATTGAATTGCTTTATCAGACATCATCACTGGGGCAGAGAGTGATAGGGCCTTTTCCCTCATGGGGGATAAGAGAAAGAAGGGCAGGAGAAGGCTGGAAGCCTCCTGTCTGCTCCTCAGCTCATTTCATCCTGCCTCCCCCCACCCCACCCAGCCTGCAGAGATTTGCAGGATCCAAATCAAATGTGGGAGCCTTCCAGGGGTGGCAGGGGGGGGGGGGGTGTCTGGGGAGAACTCAGCCTTAGAGGACAGCCCAGAGCAACCCAGACCTTGTGAAGGTCAGTAGAATGGCTCTGCCCAAGGGCTGAAGGCAGGATGAAGTTGTATTTGGGGCTCTGGGGAACTCCAAAGCCAGCCTTTGATGGCCCAGCTTTTAAAGAGAAGAAACCAGAAGCTCAGACCTGGCCAGGACACAGGGCCTTAAAAACCATGGATTTGGAGTCACAGAGCTAGAAGGGACTGGGTGCCAGCTCACAGACACATTCCCCTGGAGGGATTTCAGGCCTAAGCAGCAGCAGTGAACTAACAGACTGAGCAGGGAGGTTGGGACAGAGAATGATGTGGGGGCCCATGTGGCCTCTGCATGTAAAACAGCATCATGGGAATCACAGGACCAGGCCAGCTGAGTGGACCTGTCCATTGGTGGCCTCCTTGCTTAAGGCTGGGGACCCAGCCTGGGCCCAGAGAGCACCCCCGACCCCCTCATACACCCTAGCTCAGAGCCCAGCTGGCAAGACTTCTTGGCACTCAGCATTTCTCCATCTAGAAAAGTACGGATTCCACCCATCTGGGCTAAATTCCAGCAAAATTGGTTCATTCCATTAGAGTAGTTAATTACTCCTGATGGGCCCAGTCCCCTCCAGCAATGTCCTGGGAAAAGGGGAAGCAGCTGTCTGGGGAGGCAGACCAAACTCAGGCTCCTCTTGGGTGCTCATGAAACCCGGGGATCCTTCCCTTCTTGGATCAGCCCTGGGCAGAACAGAGACCCAGAATCCAGCCAGCTGGTCCCCAGGGAGCCGGAGGGCAGACCCACCACTGAGTCTTTCTGTTCTGCAGCTAGAACTGTGCCTGGCATGGAGTAATCTTAATAAAGGTTTGTTGAATGACAGTCACAGTCTTCTTCCCATCTTTAAGGTTTCTTCCCACCTAGGACAATGTACGTGAAGAATGCAGCAGTGTGCTTGGCACCAATGCGTGTGCCAGTGGGGGGAACACTCCAAGTCAGATTGTGACTGCCTCTGCAAGGCAGGGACCCTGCTTGGTTCCTCTTTGTATATTCCCAGTGCTTAGCACGATCCTAGGCACTGGGAATACCTGGGCTATGCCAACACATGGAATGAATGCGGCAGGGGAGGGGGATAAGAGTGGAAGAGGGTTGGAGGTGGGTGGGAGAGGGTGCCCTGGACTGGGAGTGAAGAAGTAGGCTTTGGACTCAGTTTTCTTTGTGCCTGGTTGTGGAAATGCTGGTTAGGTCTCTTCCCCTCTCTGGGCCTCAGTTTCCCAAATTGTTATATGAGAGGTTGGGCCAGATAATTACTAATGTTCATTTTCTGGTCACTATTGCCATGAACTAACTTACCCCCAGTTATGTACTGGTATAAATCCAACAGCCGTTTTATTTTCCTCATTTTATCGGTCAGCCAGTTAGGAATGGCTAAGCTGGGCAGTTCTTTCCTGGGGCCCCTCATGCAGCTACAGATGTCAGCTGGGGCTGCAAACCTCTGAAGCTCAGCTGGGCCAAATGTTCGTGACGTGTTCGTGTGGCTACCAGCTGACACTGGCTCCTGGCTGGCAGCTCAGCTGAAGCTGTCAACCTGAGCACCTACAAACATACAGCGTCCAGCACGGCAGTCCTGGGGTAGTGAGACTTCTCACATGGCAGCTGGGTCCCCCCCAGAACCAGTATCCTTAGAACACTGTGTGGACTGGGCATTTTCTTTTCTAATCTAGCCATGGAAGTCCTGTGGCATCACTTCTGCTATACTTTTTTGGTCCAAGGAGTCATTTTCTCACCCAGATTCAAGAGGAGGAGCATAGACTCCACTCTGGATGGGAGAAAGGGTAAAGGATTTGGGGCCTTTTCTTTAAACAAAACAAAACAAAAAACCAACAACAAAAAACACATCCTTGCAGTCTACGGAATCCTTCAGCCTAGGCCCAAGTCCCAGTGGCTGGAGCTGGATGAGGCTGTGTCTGGTGGTGGCTGCTGGGGGAACAGGATAACCTATAGGATCAGTGAGACCTCACACTCGGAGAGCCTCCTCCCTGGAAAGGGTGCCTCCTTTCCCCTCCTTCCTGGGCTTCTTTGGATTTTAGGCTGAAACTGTCCTCTGTGAATAGCTCTAGGAGATGGCTCATTGCATGGGGGTGTGGGGCCCCCAGAATGAAGCAGGCCCGTGGATTCGCCAGGGTTGCAAGAAAGGAAGGTAATATTTAATGAGCACCTATTGTATTCCCATATGGAGAGAATTCCAAACTGTGTTCCAATAGGTGTTACAGATGGAGTTCACTTTTCCTTCATAACGTTACTCAAGGAAGAGGTTTTATTGTCATTCTCTTTTTTTTACAGATTAGAAAACAGAGGCTTCAAGGGCTAAATGGCTTGCCCAAGGTCATCTGGTTGGTGACAGACCCAGGATTCAAATTACTTCATGTCACCTGCCAGCAGGACAAATGTGAGGCAGACGAAGCTGCCTCCCCTGTCCTCCTGCATGCCCTTCTCATCTTTCTTCCTGCCTGCTCCTCCCACACGGCGTCCAAACTTAGCCACTCACATCCCCATCAGAACTTACCTGTTGTGTGTCCCAGGTCTGTGTCGCTAAGCCAATATCTCGTCAGGAGGAAGCTTCCATGCAGATGCCAGTGACTGATGACCAAGCTCCCTAACACCCAAGAATAGGCAGCCGTGAATTCTTTGCCTGCCCCCCATCGATAAATGCCCGTCTACATGCCCTCCCCTTTATTCTGGACAGATGCTGTGACCCACAGGGTATGTTGGCGGTGATGTCATGCCATTTTCCAGGCCCAGGCCTTAAGAAACTGGCACTTCCATGTTTTGTCTCTTGAAATGGTCTCTCTGGGCACCCTGACCCATGAGGTGGGAAGTCTGGTTACCAGAGCTACACTGGAGAGGCCAGTGCAGATGCTCACTCTGGCCGAGAGGTGCCGCTGAACCCATCTTCCAGCCATTCTCACTGAGGTGCCATTTGAATGAATGTGAGAGCACTGCCTTGTACCCTCCAGACCAGCTCCTCTGCCAGTTTAATATCACTGAGAGACCTCAGTTGCCACCAGAAGTATTGCTCAGGCAAGTCCCGCCTGAGTTCCTCACCCACATGACTGTGAGATATAATAGATGGTTGTTTTAAGTCACTAAGATTTAGGGTAACTTGGAACACAGCAGTAGATACTAGACCAACATGCGTTATCTCATTCAATCTATTCATTATCTCTATTTTACAGACTAGGAAATTTAAGCTCAGTGGAATTAAGTAACTTGCCCAACGCCTCCCAGGAAGCAGGAGGGTATGCTGGCATTTGAACTTGAACTTGGGAAGTATGACTCCAAAGCTTCTTCACACCAAAGCCTCTGTTATACTGCTTCTTGGCTGGTCTGTGTGCCCCTCCTGGCAGGAGTGTTGGCCTTTCAGCCAAAGGGTGGAATGATTTCCAGCACTGGGACATTGGCCTGAAAGATACGTTGGGAGATTTGGAGTCACGGGGTGAGGCTCCTTCCTCTGCCAAACTCAAGATGCTATCATGGGGCTGATTTTCTTATGTATCTGTAGCTAGCATGGAACCTATCATGGTGGGTGCTTACTAAATGTTTGTTAAACGAATAAACTGACCCATAAGGGAATAAGTGACAGACAGAGAAGGGTAAATGGGCTGAGACCAGGAGAGAAAGGTTTTCCTGCCATCTGGTGGCTGCTCCTGGAACAACACTTTCGTCTCTATGGCAAGAGAGGAAAATGGACGGTCCCTTAGGGGACCTGGGCAGGGTCTGAGATCAAGCAGCATCATTCCAGCTGGGAGGAGGGTGGAATGGGGGTGAAGTGTCCCCCAGGAGCCAGACTTATTTCCTCTTCCAAAGTCTGTGCTCCTTGAGGGTGAGACAGGAAGATCTCCCCCTGCCACCAGCTCATTCACTTCTTCACCATGCTGAGCATTCAGGAGGCACTCAATAAACACATACTTGGGAACAGAAATTTGAAAAAAAGAGGTGATGGCAGATCCCATAGCTCCTCTTTACATTCTACTGGAGTTTGCAAAAGAGACTGCTACCTTGAAACAAGGGGCGGTGCTCTCAGAACTCAGAACATGGCTTGCTCTGGGGGAACCCACCTTCCTGGCACGCTCGAGTCCCTGCTTCCCCCTCCTCGCTCTCAGACCTCTGGACACTGGGACCCTCCCTGAGGTGGGCCCCACACGTCCCACTCCTGCCGAGGTGACAGGCATAGCTTTTCCCTGCCGGGCCCCGTGAGAGCACACCAGACGCCATCCTCACATCGGACGGCCTCACCGGGGCTAATGCAGACAGTAAAGGGTCTCCCTCAGAGACCTGTCCCACAGATGGCAGGAGATTAGGTGCATGGAGTGGCTGGAACCCAATAAGGCCTACAGGTGTGCACACTACAATAGTACCTAGGACAAACCCTAGGAAAATACACGTCTGTCCCTCCTCACCCTCCTCAGCCAGCCGTGACTCCCACAGCTGTCCCGTCCACCCAGCCCAGCCCAGGCTCCCCCCGCAAAATCTTCCCTCAGGATCCCTGGCTGCCTCCTCCTTTTCCCTGACCCCAAGAGCAGGTAAGAAAGGCAAGAGGGTGTGATAAGAACAGACACTTTATTGTACACCATGGTGGGGGAGAGAGGAAGGAGGGGTTCTGGGGTGACAGTGCCTCGTCCCCTCCCCTGGGCTGAGCGGGCCTGGCCCAGGACTCTGATCAGCCATGGGACACATGGACTTGGATTGTTCTGAACTTGGGCCAGGAGCCAAGTGACAGCCTGGCGTGTGTGATTAGGTCTGTGCGGAGCAGAGTTTTCAATGAGAAGGGGCCCTGCGCCTTCCTCCCCGAGCCCCAGGCAAGGGGACCCTGGAGGGGCCTGGTGATGCTCAGGGAGTCAGGTGCTTCTGACCTGTTCATCTCTTTTCACAGGAGGGAGGACAGGGGGGCGGCTGTGAGGAAGGGCGGAAGAGCAGTGGCTGCCTGTAATACTGTGGGCCTGTGCAGGGCCGGGACCGTGGCTTCCTGCCCCCAGCCGCGTGGCCTGTGCAGGCGGACGGGGGAGGGCTTGTCCTGGCACTAGAAAAGCAGCAGCCCCTGCAGAGTTATTGCTGGAGGGCAGAAGCCAACCGCACTGGCATTAACTTGCTCGCCCTACCCGTCCACCCCTCATCCGGGCCTCCGGCTTCGCATTGCCAGTGGAGAGGGCGGAAGGCTCCCTGAGCAAGAAGCTGGTGGTTGGGATTGGAGGGCAGGCTGGAGCAGGGGACCAGGGCACTCTTTTAGGCACGCCCCTGCCCTGTCACTAATTTAGTGACTGCCGGCCCTGGAGTCCCCTCTGCCTTCTGGTGGGTACTGCATGGACAGCACCAAAGCCAGCGGGGGTGGGGACCACATGCAGGGACTTAAGGCTCTGCCCTCCCCGCTATCCTGCTCCTCCAGGCTTTAGGGCTGGATCTTAGCTCATCAGGTGACCCCACCTGCCGGTGACTCCCCTGAGGAGTGAGCAGAGGAGTCAGCAGCACAGTGGAGGGCGGGCATTCCTTTCTGAACACTGCCAGGACAGGTTCAAGGGCAAATGCAGGACAGACGTGCTGCGAGATGCCCTCTTGGGGTCTCGCCATCTTAGGAACTCCAGCACATTTCCTCTGGAAGAACAGCTCTGTGATTCCAGAACAGCAAGAGCTGACTAGAAAATACATTTGGGGGCTTTTTTCCCCAACACCCTCCTTCCCTATTTCTGGCAAACCTAGTGGTGTGAAGGCAATGAGTCACCAGCAAGAAATACATGCCTTTCCCCACGGAGACTTCCTGAGGGCCCCTGCCCTAAGGCCTGGCCCACCAGAGCCCAGAGGAGGAGAAGGAGGAGGAGGAGGAGGAGGAAGAGGCAGGGGGAGGGCAACGTGTCTTCAGGAAGGTGGAGAACACTGGGAGCCACAAGCCAGCACCCTGCACACACTCGCACGCACGTATGTGCACACGCCACACACACACACACACACACGCAAACACACTGAGCTCCGGGCCCTACATCTAACACACGGCAGAGACGGCCAGGACAGGGCCCAGCCTATGGCAAAAGGCTACGAGGAGCACTACTGAGCCCACAGCCAGCAAGCAGACAGCCCAGCTCGGCCCCTCCCACAGGCTCATGGGCCGGGGCCTGGCCCAGCCACACGCTACAAAATTAAAAATATATCAAATATACAATGAAAATAGATCTGTACAGCACTGAGGATGAAAATAGTCCACCAGCCACAGTATAATATTGGGTTTGTCATTTAACAGCATTTACACCCACATGTACAGATTGAATATACAATAGAAATAGAATATATAGAAGAGTATATATAGTAGAGTGTCTCTCCTGGGGCCTTGCTTTTCCTGTTGCTAATTCTGCTTGGGAGCAGGCATGGGGCCAGGTAGGAGGTGTTGTTAGGTGAAGGGGCCTACGGCAGGTTGTTGTGCCCCAAAAGCTCATCTCTTTGGGGAGATGTGGGTCTCACTCCCTCCCTCAAACACTCAGGAAGGACAGGTGGGGCCAAGAGGGCTAGAAATGGGAGAAGTGGGGAAGGGATGAGTAAGGGAGATGGCAGGGTTGGGGTGGACCCCCCAGCTAGAAGGGAGTCCAAGGGACTCAGGGGTAAAAGAGGGGACCCTGGGCATAGTCTGTCCCTTCTGGTGACTCATGACCCTTTGTGAAAGTGTCCAGGCCTAGCACTGTGGCCTGCTCCTTCCCTGCCCACCAGAGCTCTCAAAGATGGAGCCAGTCTGCCCGCCTGCCTGCCTTCCATCCATCCACCCAACTATCCATCCATCCATCCACCCATCCATCCATCCATCCATCCATCCATCCATCCATCCATCTCTCTGCAGACATTTTTCTCAGGTCAGGTTCTGAATCCTCTCAGGCTCTGAGGACAGCCCCTCCTCCAGGCCCTGGAGGTAATAGCGGTAGGGATGCAGCCTTCAGTCCTAGCCTCCTCCAGGGCAAGGCCTCAGGACAGAGGCTCAGCCCTTGCCCTCGGCAGCCTCCAGTGTCCAGAGCCCTGCCTGCCATGGGCCCGGGAGGCTTGGGAAAGGTTTCCAAGGGGTCTGCACACGACATGCACACTGGGTGGCTGTGCTTGTGCAAAAAGAAGTGAGTGGTGGCCCAAAGGGGCAGTGAGATTATCTGTCTTTCCCCAGGAGTGAGGCCTGGGGATGAGCCCCTGAACCCCAAGGACCTCTATTCCAGGGGAAAAGCTGCCACTAGAGAGAAAATTGGGCCATAGGCAAGGGGAGGGGGTGTGTGCTTCACAATTGTGCTCCAAATCATCTAAATTGTGCTGGGAACCATCAGTTTGTGCTCTGGAAACCTCTCATTGCACATCCCTTTCTCTCTCGAGGAGAGAGGCAGAGGCCACACTCTAGGCTCTGGGGAGTGGGCGGACAGGGAGATGGCTAAGCCCTAATCCAGGTGGGAAGGGTTGTGGGCCCAGTCACCTTCCCTTCCAGGCAAGGTGCAGGAACACTCCCCGCCCACCCCAGACAGGGACAAGGACATCTGAATATTCCACCAGGAGCCCAGGGCAGAGCAGCTCCCTCATCCTTGATACCAGGGCTCTTGCTCCAGAGGGCCCCACCCACCTCAGAAACAGAACTTGCTGGCTTCCGCATACCCCTCCCAAGTCTAGGCCCCAAGCCCTGGCGCACCTGTCCCCAGGCACGGCCTTCAATCAGGGGCTCTTGGCTCAGGAGCAGCCTGGTCTGGGGGTGGCAGACTGAGCTAGAGTCCACCACCCATCCCCGGCCCCAGAACCTCTCACCACCACTACCTGGCAGCACAGGGGGACCCCCAAGTCCTAAGAACCGCAGGTGGCAAGTCACAGGGAGAGAGGGAGGGCAGCGTGACTCCTATAGTGGCCACTTGGAGTCTCCCCTGCCCTGGGAATCAGGACTTCTGCAGTGTTCCGATTACACGGCTGCGATTTGGTGAGAGGCTCTCAGAGGGTAAGATGGGTTGGGGCCTTGAACTGGGGGACGGAACTGTTCCCGTCCCCTGCTCAGGGCTAGGGAACAGAGTCTGCTGGAACTGAAGTGAGGGATGAGGCAGGGCGGACCCTCTCTCCTTGGGCTGAGGGCCTGGGCTGGGCCCAGTGGCCACCATGGAGGAAGAGGCCAGGCCTGGACAAGTGGGTAGGTTGGATGTAGGGGGAGAGGCGGGCGGGGTCTGGGCGGTGGTCACAGCTCCGACTCAGGGGTGCTGGCCAGGAGGTAGCCGCTCCCATAGCGTCCATTGGGGTTGCCGCTGTTCTCCAGGGGTGACGTGCTGCCAGGTCCTAGGTAGGAGCGGTGAGTGGGCATGGGGGAGGGTGCCTCGCTGGGCACCTTGCTGAGGATGAAGCGGGTCTCGTCGTTCTCCTCCAGGTTGGAGATGTCCTTCATCATGCGGCCCTTCTTGTAAGACACGGAGAGGGTGTTGGAGCCATCGGAGAGCAGGTGGAAGTGCCGCAGGATGAACACCACCGGGATGGGCAGGGTCGCCACGACGATGAGTGTGATCAGGAGGGCCATGGCCCAGTTGGGGAAATACAGGTAGCGCTCGGCAGCCTGGGGATGGGCGGCAGTGAGGGCTGTGGCCGCACTACAACAGCCCTCCCCTCCCAGCCCTCTAGGACTGCCCTCCTGCCCTCACTCGTGCCTTCTACTCCTCTCCCCTCCCACCATCCTGGCCAGGCACCGGCAGAGATGGGGGTCATCAGGGGTTGCTACTTGAATTTAGCTGGTCTCCTTGGTTAAGGGGTCTCAGTTTCTACACCTGTAAAATGGGCAGATAATTCCACTCTACACACGAGAGACAGCATGGCTTAGAAAAACTGGACAAGTGCATTAATCATTCTGAGCCTCAGTTTCCCCATTTGTGCCACAGTCATAATGCCACCTCTCTCTTTGGGTTGTTGTAAAGATTGCAGATTAGGTGTGCAGAGCACCTGGCAGAGCCTGGTACATAGTAGCTGCCCTATAAAGGTTAATTCCTATCGGCTGTTGCATTACATTGGGCCTGGGAAGATGAAATGTCCCTGCGGTTCGGGGGCCCCACCCCTCACCTCCTCCTTGATCCAGGCGCTGTAGCCAGGGGGCGTGACCCCCAGCTGGATGATGCTGGCAGTGGTGAGCACTGCCATGCATAGCGGAGACACAAACTTCCACATGTAGAAATAGAAGCGATAGGGTCGGAAGCCCAGCATCTCCGTCAGCTCCTGCATGAACCTGCCAGGCATAGCAGAGGAGCCAGCAGTTGCCCCCCAGCTCCTGCCACCACGACTCCCTCTTCCCCCACTGCCACCTCCTCCAGGAAGCCTTCACTGACCAGTCCCTCCCCGCTGGGTTCTTCTATTCTTCAAATTCCCTGGCTCCTCTGGGAAGGCTCTGCCATCCTCTATCCTCCTCTGACTCCATCACATCATGCCCCACCCAGGGACGTGCTAGGCCCATCAGACACGCCCTGAGCAGGCGGACAACCACCAGAGGGCTTGTTTGTTCATGGAACGCCCAGACCCCCTCACGCTGGCCTAGCTCGAGACTCCTCCTGCTGGAGAAGGTGTAGAAGTGCACTGCCCTGGCATTAAAAGGCAGAAAGCTGCCCTGACTCAGAGGTTTCCGACCACTGGGTCTGTGAGAAGTCCCCGAGGCTGGCAGGCTACGTGCTAGAATGGCACACCAAAAACTCATCTTTACCTCAATAATACCTAACTGAAATCTGGCATTTCTATTATAAATGCAAGCAACCACAGCAGTATTGACAATATCCGTGGCTTTGTCACCAATAAATTAAGTCACACGTATTTTCATGTCACATTACAGCTGTTGAAGATACCTAGAAACAGCATTTATATTCATGATTACTTCAAAATTACCACTGTTATTAGATCCACGGCTAGCTCGTGTAACTTAATGCTTTAAAATAAAGTGCACGTACATCACTGCACATTTTAAGCAATATTTTGCTATTTTTCAATGTAATTAGTTTCCTACATAATCTTATATATTTTATCTTATTCATTTAAAATAATATTCTGAGAGGGGGTACAGGGGCTTCACCGACTGCCAAAGGAGTCTGTGGCACAAAAGAGTCATGGCCCCTTCCAGCGATGCTTCCAGCCCTAGCTTGCAGCCAGGAGTGCCCCTTTTCTACGACTCCCTGTCCCCTGCCACACTCTCTGTGGGACAGCCCCAGTGCCATGGCCGGGCCCAGACACAGGGGACATTCAGACTGAAGGGGTTAGTGGAGGTGGGGCTTGCCAGGGACAAGGGCAGCGTGGCCACCGCCAACGCTGGGTGAATGAGAAGGACCTCGTCCTGGAGCATCTTGGGGACACATGTTTGTCCTTACAGGAGGGATGAGGCCAGGAACTGACAGTGAGTGTAGGTCTGCCCTAGGCTCAGGGTGTGAGAGCTTTCTTATTATTGAATCCTCTTGTTCTAAGTGACCGTGAACTTGGGGCTGGAACCACAGCTCATCTCAGGCCCCTATCTAGATCACCTTAAAATTGCGAATCAGGCCACTGAAGTCTACCAGTTCAGTGCAGGGCCTTTTATATACCCACTGCGTGCTTAACAAGCTCAACAGAATGCCAGAGAGCTGGTACCCAGGAAAGGGTAATTTAAAGATGATGCCAGGACCTGAAACCAGGACTCCCAGGTCCTCAGCCTAGCTTTCTCTGTCCCTGGACAATTGGCCTTGGGCAGCCATGTCCTCTCTCTGTGCCTCAGTTTCCCTAAGGGATCTGTAAGGGCACTTTCAGCTCTGCCATTCTGACTCTATGATCTCCTGTCTCTCCAGGGAGTCATGATGTGACAGACCCCTCCTCCTGTCCCCACCTCTCTCCGTATCCCCCTTACTTCTTGGTTCCATAGATCCAGGCCACAGCGATGTTCTCGAGGATGACGATGACAGTGAGTGGTAGGGTGGCCGAGTAGTCATCAAACATGGTGACAAAGTAGTTTCCGGAGCGCTGGACGAACAACAGCCCCACGAAGAATGCAAAGACACAGCAGCCCACTACAGAGAGCCGGGAGGCCGGTGTGGGGGCAAAGGTGCAGGGTGGGCGGGGCCCTGGGGGTCTTGGGGGCACCCGGGCCCCTCCCACCACACCCCTCCCC